>OX276337.1:53585543-53837807 GCA_946251815.1 Dasysyrphus albostriatus
GGTTCAGGTATGTTAAAGTAACCAATTTACTGCCTGAACCATCAATCGTTGAACCTCAGCTAATTTGCCAAGGTCAGTGGGTTAAAATTGCGGAACCACGGATTAAATATTTGTACAACGGCGCCTTAGTAAGCTTATTGTGGGTAAATCTACTTCATTTTTGGATTTCAATCTGCTTTACTTTTTTTCTTGTATAGTTTTACTGGAAATTCATAAATCAAACAACTAGTTTGAAAATGTATTGTAATTAGCTCATTTTTTAACACCTATTGGATTAATAAAAAAATTTGGTGACCTGACAGATCGAGGAAAATCAGGGTTAAGTGACTTACTACACCATCAACCACTATTTTGTGCATGTGTTGGTTGGCAGGAATCGAATAAATAAGGATCTCCTAATTTCTCGAAAAAAATTTCAAGACGTCATATATTTGGGAATCTATGGCTAAGTCCTCCAGCTTAGAGGTGAGCCGAGTGAATTGAAATATGTTTAGAACTCTCGTAATCGAATAAATTATTTCATTTTGATGATTTGTTTCACTAATAGATACATTTTAATTGTGATAAGGGAATTAATTTTTAACATTTTGTGTAAAAACTAGGAAAAGAGCACAATTTTTCTCACTATAAAACAATTTACCAAAATACATACCAAAATTCTGTAAAAAAGGCGCACTTTTATTTTATTAAACCAATTTTTTTTTATCGTTAACAGAAATTTGAAAAACAGAATTTTGTGATACAGAATTTTAGATTTACAGAATTTTGCAATACAAAATTTTGGAAACTGAAGTGTGTTTTTACAGAATTTTAAAATACAGAATTTTGGAAAACATAATTTTCTAATCCGACTGTGTAATACAGAATTATGACCCCAACCTGAATTTTGTGTATGAATTGATTGTATTATAAACTTGCTGAAGCCCGTAACTATGTCTGCGATAAATTATGGTTTTTAAAACCGAATAGCTCTTAAGCCCCTTGCTTCTTCGTCTGTCAGAGTTTTCAAACAGGACAAACAAAGCATAATTCTAACATTTTTTTGACAACTTTTATGCTCACAAAATGCAGTATCTATCCAATTTTTTCATGTACATAGACAAACAATGTGTATATATATACATATATATTGGGGTGTTGGAAATTTTTCTTATTTCTTATGTTAAAAATGAGAGCTGTGGATCTTGTCAAGCTACAAAAAAGATGTAATTTTAGTTCTGGGAGATTTTCCAAAATTGGATTTTGAGACCCCGCGACCGGTTTTAGGTAAATAACCACGATTCGAAAAATGTTGTTGGAAAAACCGTTTGAATTTGTGTCGTATGTAAATGTTCAAAACATGACCACTCTATTTAAATTAAAAATTCTGAAAACTTACATGTGCAAATATTTTTTACATAAGTATTTCCCAATGAAGCAGACATTATGTATTTATTTTTATATTTGTATTTGAGTAAATTTTTCTTCATTATAATGCATTTGAGTACCTTCTATATCCTATATTGGCCACTGGCCTGACAGAAACAAACTTCAAAAAACTGCATGTCAATTTACCCTATTGCTTCTGCGTGATGCAAGGAAAACGCGTAACGATGATAATGATTTTAACAAATACCTTTTTTTTTGTAGGAGTCCATGAATTTCTGAAAATATCCTTATTACAATCGGGGCGTTTTATTGATATTTATAACTAGTTCAGCAATGCAAGCACCAATAAAACGCTATACTCACTTTTATACTCACTCCGTTATTTATCTCAAAGTAGGAAGGCAATGCCAAAATTATTCGCCATAAAAAATTCATACGATTCTTTACATAAGCAAATTTATTATTTAATACTTTTTGGTTTGTTTTTGTTCACTGAGGGAAATTTTACGGCGCTAGCTAAAACTTTTTTATAAGACACGCCAAATATTGTTTTTTTTTTTAATACGACAGCTTTTTTTCGATGTTCATGGTTTTCCCTACTGAACCCATTTAAAAACTCCAAAGCAAATTCCTTCGAGGAATAATAAATGCCCCTTGGTATAAAAGAAATAGCGATCTAAATCGTGACTTGCAAATTGAAATGGTAACAGAAGTGATTAAAAAACACACTGTATCACACAATCAGCCACTACAAAGTCATACCAACTTCGAAATCGAGACTGTTCTTAGATGAACGAGTAAACGTTCAGAGATTAAGAAGAACCATGTCTTATGAGTTGATGGTCTCAATGTTATGGAAAGTGTTATAAATTATAAACTTCCTCCAATGTGATTTATAAAGAAACAAAATTATTTGTCGATCTTTCATAGATTGGTCGTGAAGCCCTGATCCTAATTCACCTTGATTTTAGTTCGGTAAGAGTCCCACACTACTCGGTACCGATTCTTACCGAGTGTCTTTTTGACGATTTTCATCGGATGAAAAAAAAAGGGTTTTTCCTACTCAATTACCAACACCTTTTTCGAAATCCAATTCAATTCTGACTCTTTATTTGCATTAATAACATAGCTTCTCCCATACAAATTTGAATACGAAGAAGAAGAAGGAAAACACAAACAATAAAAGAATTATCATTTTTATTTTTGTGGACTTTATTGAAATTGAATTCATGTTTTAAAATTTCTATGACCTTTAGTCGACTAAATCATTGCGTCTTAGAAAAGTAATGCAGTATCTAACTGATGAGCCAAACTGTCTTGCCTGGGCGAAATATAATAGAACTAAAGGCCATACAAATTTTAAAACACAAATTTGAATACTATACCTAATGACCTATGAAAATGACAGTGGCCCGTCTTTGACTGCTCCCTTTTCCTTCTTTTTGTTTCCATTGTGGCTGCAAAATACTGATGAGGTTGAGGACAACCATGGTATCATCAGCCATTGGTGTACTAAGCCAGGATCTTGCAAAAGTAACAACAGGTGATCGAGTGATATGTTAATCGAATGGAACAAGCGGTTCCAAAACCTTGAGCGTATCCAGCATGCAGACAGGCGGTCTCATGCAACAAGAAAAATGCCACCGGATGAGCTGAGGTAACGAGTCAGGCGGACTATTATACCAACTCTACTATCAAACATAACAACCTGATACTTAACTTAACTTAACTTAACTTAACTTAACTTAACTTAACTTAAATTAACTTTATTTTTACTGTTAACAAAATGGGTGGTTAACGCATTTACTTCTTAAAATCATATCTTGTAAATAGCAAAGGTCTTTTGGAATTGAAAAAAAAAAGAAAACAGTTGAGCGAGGTTTTTCAAAATATGCCTTCCTCTCTCTTCTCGAAACAAATAGTTTTTGAATGGTTGCTTTGCGCTTCGAATCTCTCACGAGTAATTTGTATTAACTAGGCTTTTTCTCGGTTTTGATTCTTTTTTTAGTTTTTCTCGAAAATTTAGTATGAGATAGGACTGAACTCGGCCATTAAGATTCGGCAAGTTTTGGAACGACATCCAACAACTTGTTGAATTTGTGTCTGTGGGAGAACAACTGGTTGAATTTATGTTTGTGAGAGTGAGAGTAAAGTTTCGTTGAGATTCAACAACGGTGGTTTTCTGGGGAGCAAAAAAGCCTACAAGGAAGTCAATGTCCTGTGACCAATGATCACGAAAACGAATGCCTGAATGTATGAAGGTGTGAGTGATTGGAATGGTCGAGGAAAGTTCACTCTTGAGAGAGCTAATCTAGCGACCACATAACATTTTAATGATACAATTTTAACCAAAAAAAATGGTTTTAATGGCACCGGTATCTATCTCCCAAAGAATATTTTTTTGACTTTCGATTTTTTTGCTAAATCTCTTTTGAGACGGGCGGGTCAATAAGTCCGTGACTTTTTGAATTTCATCTGTCAGTTGACTCCTGTCAAAATTTAAACTTGCTGCGTCAGTTAGTTTGTGTTTGACAGCTATTTTTATCAGACTACTCACTAATTTGAGGAGAAAATGGAAAAAAGTCAATTTCGTGTGCTTATTAAGCATTATTTCTTGCGAAAAAAACCATTACCGAGACCAAGGCTAGGCTTGATAAATACTATGGGGACTCTGCACCATCGATTACAATGGTAAAAAAGTGGTTTACTGAATTTCGTTGTGGCCGTACAAGCACTGAAGATGCCGAACGTCCTGGACGCCCAGTTGAGGTCTCTACACCCGAAACAATCGAAAAAATTCACGATATGGTGTTGGCCGACCGAAGATTGAAAGTGCGAGAGATTGTGGAAGCCGTAGGGATCTCGCATGGCTCAGTGGTTTCAACTTTGAATGATCACTTGGGCATGAGAAGATGGGTGCCGCATTTGCTCACAGTCGACCACAAACGCAATCGTGTAACAACTTCACAGGAAGGTTTGGCGTTGCTTAATCGCAATATGGAGCAGTTTTTGCGCCGTTTTGTAACCGTGGACGAAACATGGATCCATCACAACACACCAGAGACCAAACAACAGTCAAAACAGTGGGTTTCTAATGGTGAATCGGGTCCAAAGAAGGCCAAGGTGGGTTTGTCAGCCAATAAAGTTATGGCGACTGTTTTTTGGGATGCACGCGGGATAATCCACATTGACTACCTTCAAAAGGGAAGAACAATCAATGGGGAATATTATGCCAACTTATTGGACCGATTCAATGACGATTTGAAAAAAAACCCGACCTCATTTGGCCAAGAAAAAAGTTCTTTTCCAACAAGACAATGCAAGGGTGCACACATGTGCAGTTGCCATGGCAAAAATCCATGAATTGGGCTATGAATTGCTCCCTCATCCACCCTATTCTCCAGATTTGGCTCCGAGAGACTACTTCTTGATCCCAAACCTGAAGAAATGGCTTGGTGGAAAAAGATTTGACTCCAATGATGAAGTCATCTCGCAAACAAAGGCCTATTTTGAGGACCACGACAAATCATTTTTTTTGGAAGGGATAAAAAAATTGGAGAAGCGTTGGACAAAGTGTATAGAGCTCAAGGGAGACTATGTTGAAAAATAAAATTATTTTTTTATCAAAAAATCTGTGTTTTATTCCAAAAGTCACGGACTTATTGACCCGCCCTTAACAATCTCTTGGCACTATTAATTTCTGTAGAAAGTTGTTTTGAATTTTAAATTTTTAGTCATTATTTTCAAACTAAAATATTAATAAAAAAAAACGGAAATAATATTGCATACACGAATGTTAAGAAGTTTAAATTCCTTCTTTTTGAAAATAATTTTTTTTTTTCGAAAATTTGATATCTCGAAATTGAAATTGGAGTCTGCCCTCTCCCCAACACAATCTTTTAGGCCTATCATATATGTGTGATTTTTTTGTTGCAAGGTCTTTTAAGAAATCAAAATACAAACACATAACTGAAAAACAATTTTAAATCGCTTTTTGGAAAAGTGAATGAATACTTTGACCAACCCAATTGGCAAAAAGAATTGATAGTTTTCCCAGAATACGCTAACTGATGCTCATTTCTGTATAAACATTTGGTGACAATATATTTTTCTTAGAAGAGAACATCCTAGTCTAACTGTTTCAATATTAAAATAAATTTCAGAAATTGTCTAATTTTCCTTAAATCATTTTTCTTTCCAGTTAAAATTTCCTTTTTTTAAATGTATTAGGTAAATTCTACTTTAAGGCCACAAAATAATGTTAAAAATGAATTTCACTAGGTAACTGCCTATCAATGTCATTCAGAACATACTTAAAACATATTTAAAAAAAAAGTCCATTTAAAAATTCTCAATGCCAAGTGTCCACCTTCATTGTAGCTACGCAATGTATTATTATAAAGAAGCAATTCAGACAGCTTTTCATGTTAGTAATCCTATTAAGTGGTCCAAGGCGAGAGACCATTATTGATACTTGGAAATCGATTTTTTTTTAAGACGCTCGTGTTGGAAAATTGAAATTGAATCCCATTTGTAAATTTATAAATCAATACTCAGGTCACAAAAATCTATATGTATGTAGGACTTCCTTCTCACTCTTGGTCATTTTCCTTTATACATTTATAAATATAAAAGTACATAACAAATCTTAGCTTGACCAATTTTATTCTTTTGTGTCCCATGTCATTGCTGTCGACGTCTTCGTATATACTTTGAGTAATATATGGCCATAAATATGTCAGTCAACAATAAATAACTCATAACATTTCTGACATTCTACACGTAGGTACATATATAGGACTCTTGAAAACCAAAAGCAAACGCTAAATGACTGAACAAATGGGCCCAATCATTCGAGTATTCAAGTATTAGGATTGTCTGCCTTTTCTGTTCTCGAAACCTTATGTATTCGGTTTGTGCTGTGCAGGCAAGTATTTTTGCTCGTTCTTTATTTTTTGCAATAAATTATAACAAAATATAAAAGAAAAAAAAACACAGTGGGTTGAAATAATATTCCAGGAGTTTATCCGTTATTTTGTGTTGGAGGCACATAAATTAAGCTGTTGTTATTAAAAACGAAGAGACATATGTTTAGTTATTACGATGATATATTTTTCGCCTTTTTTTCTGTTTTATTTTTATTTTTGTTTGTAGATGAGGTGATTTTATTTAAAAAAGTGTAAATATTTTGTAAAAAATGCCAAAGGTCTCCATGAAAATGATTTGTGTTTTAAGAATGATAAACTTCTTGGAAGCTGCAGTGGTAGTAGTCATCAGTTCGTATTTTATGAGCCGTGTTTTTTCTTTAAGGTACTCGTAAAGGTACCTTCTAAATCACCGTTTAGCAAGGAAATTCTACTTAAAAATAATTCATATATGTATTCTTTCTTATAGGACTATTTTTGTATTTATGATTTATCACTTACTTACTTAGTTATCCGGCTCCCGATCCATGGAGGGTCTCTGCCTGAGATATTGCGGTCTTTCATCGGTTGCGGTCTCTCGCATGCTCCCTCCAGTCGTCGAGACCAAGCGCTCTTGCGTCAGAAACCGCCTGATCCCTGTAGCGGAGGTTCGGTCTTCCTGGTCGTCTCGAACCTGGGGGCTGGGATTCGAAGATTTTTTTGGCTGAAGCACTGTTGTCCATTCGCTCGATGTGGCCGAGCCAGTGTAGTTGGCGTGCTTTGGCTCTTTGGACTACATCCACATCTTGGTACAGCTCGTATTATTCACGATTACATCTTCTCCTCCATTCGCCCTCCTCGCATATTGGACCAAATATCCGCCGAAGAATTTTTCTCTCGAAAGTGCCCACTATCAATTCCCCTTTTTAACTTATCGTCCAGCACTCGGCGACGTAGAGTAGAACTGGTAAATTAGCGTTTTGTATAGCGTGCACTTTGTCTTCCGGGAGAGGCGTTTTGAACCCATTTGTTTGGCCAAACCAAAGTAGCAGAGGTTGGCTAGGGTAATTCTTCGTCGGATTTCCACTAAGGTGTCATTCGTGGGGTTGATATTTGTTCCGAGGTAGGTGAACTCCTTGACTACCTCGAAATTACTGCTACCAACAGTGAGGTTTTGTCCTAGGCGATGGACAGATGAAGTCTTGTTTGTTGATAGCATATACTTTGTTTTGTCCTCATTCACTTCAAGACCAACGCGTTCCGCCTGTTCATCAATAGCTGTGAATGCTTCTAGTACAGCTCGCTTGGAGCGGCCGATGATGTCGATGTCGTCCGCATAGCCAAGCAGTTGCGAAGACCTGTTGAAGATAGTGCCTTCCAGGTTAACACCACTCTTGCGAACTATCTGCTCCAGGACTAGGTTGAAGAAGTCACATGATAAGGCATCTCCTTGTCTGAACCCTGTACATGTCTGGAATAGCTCGGATGAGCTGTTACCCATTTGCACGTTGCACCGCGTATTTTGTAACGTCATGCGGCATAGCTTCATCACTTTTTCCGGGATCCCGAGCTCGGACATCGCCAATAGAAGCTCTTGGCGACTAATGCTATCATATGCGGTTTTAAAGTCGATGAAAAGATGGTGGGTCTCGACTTGAAATTCGTTGGTCTTTTCCAGGATTTGCCTCAATGTGAAGATTTGGTCTATCGTTGATCTGCCTGGCCTGAAGCCACACTGGTACGTGCCGATCATAGTGTTGCAGAAAGGTTTAAGACGCTCACATAGTACGTTGGATAGGATCTTGTATGCAACATTAAGCAGGGATATACCTCTGTAGTTTTTGCAGGACATAGGATCGCCTTTTTTGTAGATTGGGCATATGGAGCTTATTGACCAGTCTTCGGGCATACTTTCCTCCTCCCATACTTGGTTGATGAGCTGGTGTATGCACCCTACCAGGACATCTCCTCCATACTTGAAGAGTTCCGCAGGTAGGCCATCCGAGCCGGCGGATTTGTTGTATTTGGCTTGGTGGATGGCTTTCTTAATCTCTTCAGTACTGGGCGTTGGGACTGGATCTTCATTGACTGGTCTCATGCTTCTTTGTTCTACTGTCGCTTCCTCTACAGAATGCCCATTAAGCAGCTGCTGGAAATGCTGCTTAAACACGTCAACAATTCCCTGTGCTTCGGTGACTAGGTTCCCTTCGCTGTTTCGAAGAGCTTGCGTGCCGGTTTTATAACCACATGCCAGTTGCTTCGCTGTTTTGTAGAACCGGCGGGTGTTGGTGGCAGTGCTCGACTCCTCGAGATACCTGAGCTGAGAGGCCGCGGATGCTCTTTTCTTTCTACGCAGGGTTTTCTTCTCTTTCCTTCTCTTTTCACGGTACTCCTCTCTTGCTGCTCTTGTTTTCCGTTGCAGCATTTGCATTCGTGCATTTTCCGTCCCCTGCTTCAATACCGCGCATTCTTCATCATACCACGGGTTCTTTTTTTTAGGTGGTTGATAGCCTATGGTGTTCTCGGCTGTCTCCTTAATGACGTCGCGATACAAGTTCCACTGGTTGTTGACACTTTTGGGTGGGGGTACGGCAGAGAGTTTCCCGGTTAATTGCTCACTGTAGTCTCTGGCTTTCTCAGATGTGCTAAGACATGCAATGTTGAATTTCTTCCTTTGGGCGGTCTTCGCTTTCTTTTCATTGGACAGTCGGGCTCTGAGCTTTGTCACAACAAGAAAGTGGTCAGAGTCTACATTTGCACCTCGGAAAGTTCGCACGTGCAAGATGTTCGATGCGTGCCTTGCGCCAATTAGCACATGGTCGATTTGGTTGGCGGTTCGACCATCTGGGGATCGCCAGGTTGCTGTGTGTATCCTTTGCCTGGGGAACCTAGTTCTATTTACTTATCACCGTATTACGAGCTGCAGCAAAGTCGATTAGTCGAAAGCCGTTGTCTGTTGTCGTTTCGTGGAGACTGTGCTTTCCAACTAGTCCGCCAAAGATATTTTCCTTTCCGATTTTAGCATTAAAGTCTCCGAGCACGACTTTGACATTGTACTCCGGACAGGCTACGTAGGCTCCGTCCAGGAGGTTGTAAAAATCCTCCTTGTAAGACTCCTCCGCTTCATCGGTAGGGGCGTGTGCACATATTAGGCTGATGTTTTGGAAGGCAGCTTTGATGCGGATCACAGCCAGGCGATCGCTGATCGGCTTAAAATCGATGACTCTCGATCTAAGTCGATTTCCCACGACGAATCCGCATCCTAACATGTGCAATCTTTGATGACAGCTGTAATAAATGTCGCAATCTTTTCTTTTCATAATCCCTGATCCTATCCATTGTATCTCCTGGATCGCGGTAATATCTGCCTTGTACCGCGTGAGGACAGATTCAAGTTTTTGAGTAGCACCTGGCGTATAGAGTGTCCTTACATTCCAGGTGCATACTCGCAGGTCGTAGTCCATTTTCGTTCCGGGTCGGGTTGCCATTTGAGGGGGGTTGTTATCCGAGGCTTCTCGCTTCTCTTTCATAACAATTGGTTTTTTTACTGTGGCCGGGTCGTTAGCCCAACGCACTAACCTCCAATCTGTAAGGCCATGGGTTTGGTGTTGCAATTCTTTCCTTGATCAACACTCGCACTTACAAGTTTAGCAAGCCATGACATAAAGCCAAGACCAGTATCCGGCGGTTACCAACTTGGAGGTAATGTAAGCACTTGATGTGTAGGAAAAGATACAGCCCGAGGCCCCCAGTTCCTACAACATCCAACCGTATGATTTATCAACATACTTTTAATATTGATAAATTTGTTTGCACAGGACTTAGAGCTTTAAATAATGATTAATATGGACATGGCCTGGACATTCTGCTTCCTATCGGATAAGACATTATATTTTATATAGTAAAAATGTAAATTAAAATTTAAAAAAAAATATTCGAGGTTGAAAATAATAAACTTTACTTCCAATCAGTAATCAAGCTTCAAAACTATTTTCCTTAACAAACTCATACACCAATAGGTTTAAATAAGATGTTAACATAGCTTCAAAATATTTGTATTCACATATTTAATTTTTTCAAAACCTGCACAAGGCTCTATGAGGACCGAAAAATACACTGTACTAAAACCACCTCCACTTTTCGATTGCAACTAAGTTGAAACTTATCTAGCAATTTAATTTAAACGAGTAGCGTGTTCTTATAGCCAGTTTCTATGTTTTGGCGCGAAACTTTTTATTTCGTCTCGAACCGTTGGAATCCCGAGATCCCTGTGAAGATCTTTGTTCCGTATATCGTCCCCTGATTGCAAGAACTAGGTAACTCAATTTTCAATTTTCACAATATCTCGACAAAAACGGTATTATTTTGTGCAATTTTCTTGCCTTTTCGTCACATTTTTTTCTACCATAAGAAATTTTAAGATATTTATGAAGTGTGAGAAATGTAAAAATTAAAATTTCAATCGTTCTTTAGTAGTAAGGAATCTATGAACCTTGCTATCCCCAATTTTTTTAAAATTGAGTTACGAGATAGATTTGAGATACGAAATACCGCAGAGTATTTACAAATAAAATAAATAAAATTTGGTGGCACAACAGCTCGTGGAGAACCAAGGCCTAGTGACTTACAACTCTCAACCATTCCTGTGTGAGTGTTGTTGGCAGGAATGGAGGGGACCTACAATTTTTTGCCGAGTCCGAACGGCTAATGAGAAGCACTTATTCATGACAAGTATACTCTTGGAGGATTTGTCACTTCCTCGCAAGAGGCAGTACCTCGGAAAAAAACATTTCTGTTTTTAGGTGGCAGTGGCCGGGAATCGAACCCAGACCTTTGGCATGACAGTCCTACGCACTAACCCTCATACCACGAGGTACTACAAATTTACAATTAACTTAAGCAATTTTTTGGCAAATGTTTGTAAGTTATTTAAGTTTGTATCGAAGTTACAACCCCAGAGGTGTATACAATTAGTCCATAAAATCAATTTATTTTCAATACTAAGCTTTGAATATTTTCCAATTTAATTTCGGGTCTAGTCATTCCCAGTATTAAGAAAGACAAATACTCTATTTATTTTTCTATACGTAAGGTCCAGGAGGACAGACTTTTGTTCAGTATTATAGGCAAACGTGGCTCCGGCGTGTCTTCTGTTTGAGGTATATCGAGTTTAAATAAAAGGTACAGAACTGGACCTAATACACTTCCTTGTGGTACACCAGCCACTATTTTTTTAAATAGATGGATAGATAGATATATTTATTTTCTTGTAAGCTTTGCTCTTACAAATTTATTGGCAATTACAAAACAATTCATTCACAAAGTATAATTATTAGCTAACTTCAAATGATAATAACAATATATGTATTAATATATTTCTTAATTTGAAACCTTGATTGATTATTCGTTTAAAATAAAAGCGCTAAGTTTGAGTGAGTTGACAATGTATTCATAAATACTCAGCGTAATGTTTTGGTCTTCGGCAGCCATAGTACTATAATGATCAGTCAAGTTGTTAGAAAACAGAAAATGGCTTCTTACTGCATAGAAAACAGGACATCTTAAAAGGAAGTGCTCAATTGTGTCACATTCATGTGTATTGCAAAGAGTGCAAATGTTTGCTGGATCGAAGGTATGTCTATCACTATGCCGAACGAACCTATGTGCATACCTGTTAGTACATCTGATTTGCGTCATGGCTTTATGAATGAACAGATTGGAGATCGCCCCCAAGTATGGAGGCGTTTTATATTCTGACTCTTGTATGCCCAAGCATATGTCACAATATAAGCAAGAAGTTGAAAAAGATGCTTTCCTGTAATCTTCATCTAAGAGGACTCTCTTCTCATCTTCAAGAATACTATCGTATGATTCTCACACAGTTCCTTAATTTTGCTGTTCCCATATCGCAGTAAAGTTATGCATTAGAAAATTTTTGAATTTTGTTGCCCAGTTCGGTCGTTGAGTGTTTGCTTGGACTCTCAAAGCTTCATCATAACACTTTTTCATCAGGCAATCAACGGTGGCACTTAAAAGTTTCATCCAAAAATTCAAAGCTCTTTTAGCTATTTCGTTTTCCAATGGAAGAGATCCAGTTTCCATACGAACTACGTTGCTTTGAGTGTTGCTAGCGAACCCAAATAACTTTTTTAATATTGTCGTTTGAATAGCTTCAATTCTATTTCTGGCTTCGAGTCCCCAAATTTTGAAACAGTAGAGAGCAGTGGACTTGATACTTGATTCGAACACTTTAATTTGTCCATCCCAATTTTTTATATAAGAGCTTTTAATAGTTTTATCAGTTATTGCTGCAAAAAAAAAAAAAGAAAAGTTTTTGCTGCAGCTGATTTATCTTTGGTTTTGAAGATATTTATAGCTTTATTTCAAGAACCTGTGCGACTTAGGTTTACTCCCAAATATTCAAAGTTATCCACAACTGCAATCCAATCCTTTTTGTGTGAAAAACTTTCGGGGCAACATGTGTTTTTTCTCTTAGCAAAGTTCATAATTTTCGATTTCTTTGTGTTCTCTGATTTCGCGATATCATCAGCATAAGCTATTAACATTATATTTGTGATCTGTGAAATTTCAATTCCTGTGAGACTTTCACTTCTAAAGAATTTCTCAAGATCTTTTGTAAGCAAATTAAATAAAAGGGCACTTGATGGGTCTCCTTGCAGAACACCTCTTATAATGTTTGCTTTTTCAGTCAAGCCAATTTCTGTTTTAATAGCAATCATGGTTTGTGAGTAAATGTGTTGAAAAGAACGTATTATTTTCCCAGTTGCTCCTATGGATCTAAGGTGCATCTATAATTTTTCATGACTCACACTATTAAATGCACCTTTTAGGTCGACGAAGGCTACAAGAAAAACTTCCTTTCATTTTGGCAAAAGTAGTATCTATTATTGTACTTAAGATAAAGAGATTATCAGCACATCCTCTTCCTTTTCTGAAACCGTTTTGGAATTCAGGGATTGATTATATCTCTTCCGCCCAAATCTGAACTCTATTCGATACGATTTGTGTGTAGACTTTCACTATGGCATTTTCAATATTGCAATAGGGCGATAGTTTGCTGGAAGAAATTTTTCACCTTTTTTGTACGCCATTGTTATATCGGCCCTAAGTATATTTGATGAGTAGCTTCCATCATTATCGAACAGGCTTTGAAAAAGAGAAAGCAATTTGTCAAGCTATAGGCTAGGTAGGATAATCATTTCCATGTCTTACAGGAAAAAGTCTGTTATCTAGATACCCGTTTAGAATGTTATAAAGTCCTTCAGGCAGAACTTGTCTTAATTTCTCTCAACTATAATTTCCATTGGTTTTTGTTGACTTTCATTATGAAGAAACCAAGTCTATGAATAAAAGTTGAAATAAAATGCGATATTCAGCGAGTTTATTAAGTTCAGCTCTGAACAGTTGCATTTTAATGAAAGTTCTCATAAAATCTACACCACAACGGAGAGTAAAAAAAATATCATCTCATCAGTAAATAATAAAAAGAATAATATGGGAGTCAAAATGTATCCCTGTGGGACATTTTGACATTTTGACAGATATACTGAACTTAGCCTTTTCTACATGAAGTCTTGAGAAATAAACCATCAAGAGCTTACGAGGGTACTCTGACTAATGCCAATTTGTTTAAAATGTTTATAATCACCACAAGTTTTCTTACTCCAAGAAAATCAACAATTGTTATTTTTATTTGCTTTTTTATTGAGTCTCTTTTATACATTTTTATTTAAAAAAAAGACAAAGTATAAACAACTCAAAAGAACAAAACTTTCAATACGTCTTTGCCACACCGCCGCTTACGCTTTCTTAAACGAAATTTTGTGTCTCCACTTAATTTAAATTTTTCTATTCCAAATAATACTGTATTAAGTAATCAAAGAATAGAGAATAGATGCGTGCCTTTATATAATTCCATTTTACAGTTTTTGAAATAAAACAATAGAGATTCATTTACTTCTATTAGAAAAAGAAGATAAAACCTCTCAAAATGTTATTGGTTATATAAAAGCTTGCAAAGAATAAATTATGTTTTATGTATTTTAAATGTGGCATAACTTCCAGCAAGTATTGGGCCGAGATGCCGAAGTATGAAGTCATTGAACATAAAAACTTATTATTTTATGCTTGAGAACATATTTATTTTACTTTTCGGCCCATATTCATATTCGGTTAAGAATGCAGTAAAGTTGTTTGATTTTTTTTTTTTGTTTAAATAAATTGTACAACTTTAGTTGCAAAGTGTTATATTGGACTATATCTTTATTAAACTTTTTTAAAGAACAAAAAATATGTTGAAATATACTAAAATTAGCATAGACGATAGCAAAACTCTTTTCCTTGTTATTAGTAACTTTCTTATTTTTGATTATCTATCTTTTAAATCATTATTTATTTATTTTTGTGGAAATTCTTGATTGCGTCACTCAGAGAAAAAGTCAGGCAAATGATTAACCTGGGCCCTGTTAACTTTACAAGGTGCATTATCCCATATAAAGTTAGAGACATTTCAGAAATTTGCATGATTTTTATAACCTTATATTCAGTGCTAAATCAGCCTGGTGGCCTCCATAACCATATTTAAGTTGATTTAAGAAGATGACCTGTTATTTTAACACTAAATTCTGGTTAATAATAATTTTTAACTGAGAGCGTGTTTTTTTAATACTGTATGTTACGAGGGCGGGTCAATAAGTCCGTGACTTTTTGAATTTCTGACCTCTTTACTGAAACAGCAACACTGCTCCTGTCAACAAGCATCTGTCAGTTGACTCCTGTCAAAATTTAAACTTGCTGCGTCAGTTAGTTTGTGTTTGACAGCTATTTTTATCAGACTACTCACTAATTTGAGGAGAAAATGGAAAAAAGTCAATTTCGTGTGCTTATTAAGCATTATTTCTTGCGAAAAAAACCATTACCGAGACCAAGGCTAGGCTTGATAAATACTATGGGGACTCTGCACCATCGATTTCAATGGTAAAAAAGTGGTTTACTGAATTTCGTTGTGGCCGTACAAGCACTGAAGATGCCGAACGTCCTGGACGCCCAGTTGAGGTCTCTACAACTGAAACAATCGAAAAAATTCACGATATGGTGTTGGCCGACCGAAGATTGAAAGTGCGAGAGATTGTGGAAGCCGTAGGGATCTCGCATGGCTCAGTGGTTTCAACTTTGAATGATCACTTGGGCATGAGAAGATGGGTGCCGCATTTGCTCACAGTCGACCACAAACGCAATCGTGTAACAACTTCACAGGAAGGTTTGGCGTTGCTTAGTCGCAATATGGAGGAGTTTTTGCGCCGTTTTGTAACCGTGGACGAAACATGGATCCATCACAACACACCAGAGACCAAACAACAGTCAAAACAGTGGGTTTCTAAGGGTGAATCGGGTCCAAAGAAGGCCAAGGTGGGTTTGTCAGCCAATAAAGTTATGGCGACTGTTTTTTGGGATGCACGCGGGATAATCCACATTGACTACCTTCAAAAGGGAAGAACAATCAATGGGGAATATTATGCCAACTTATTGGACCGATTCAATGACGATTTGAAAAAAACCCGACCTCATTTGGCCAAGAAAAAAGTTCTTTTCCACCAAGACAATGCAAGGGTGCACACATATGTGCAGTTGCAATGGCATAAATCCATGAATTGGGCTATGAATTGCTCCCTCATCCACCCTATTCTCCAGATTTGGCTCCGAGCGACTACTTCTTGTTCCCAAACCTGAAGAAATGGCTTGGTGGAAAAAGATTTGACTCCAATGATGAAGTCATCTCGCAAACAAAGCCTATTTTGAGGACCTCGACAAATCATTTTTTTTTGAAGGCATACAAAAATTGGAGAAGCCTTGGACAAAGTGTATAGAGCTCAAGGAGGACTACGTTGAAAAATAAAATTATTTTTTTATCAAAAAATCTGTGTTTTATTCCAAAAGTCACGGACTTATTGACCCGCCCTCGTATAAAGTTCTATTTCCCAGAAATCAGGTTGAAGAAACTTTTTATATGGTTATTTTAAGAATATTTCGCTGGTGAATTTAACCTGGCTTCATATTAAAAAAACACTTTGCCAAGTAACTTCAACGTGACACCAGTGTTAAATTACGCACACAGAGGCCATCCAATTTTTCAGGTAAAACTTACAGTTTTACTTTCTCAAGGCAGTGGAGATATTACCTGCAACTTAAATTGATTTAACACGACATTAAGATCAGGTATCTCGCTAAGCAGTTAACATGATCTAAGCCAAAAATTGGTTACTTTATACCTGCCTTTTTCTCTGAGTGGGGTTATGTTTTGATGCCTTGACATTTCAAGTTCTCTCCTTTTTTTTAATTATACATATCTTTTGAATTTTTTTTAGTACGTGTATCTTTTCTTTGTGCTGGGTTATTTTTATTGTACAAAATAATGATTGTTTGGCTTGTCCGGAGTATTGCTACCGTTCTAATATTAAATATTACCAGAACGGAAACATTGCTGTAAGAAATTATTTAATTAATGTTCAATAAGGATATAAATACAATGGTACTGACATCAACGGTACAGACATTTAGATTGTGTATATCGAGTTGTTCAATAAGAGCGCTACAAAAGTTTTTTAAAATAAAACAAAAATGGTTTTGGATATCAATGAAATTCTTTATTCCTGTGAAAGTACGTTTGATGCCATTATGTATGGAACTCGATTTCTTTTGCATGGCTACCCCGGGCACGCTTGCAGAAGTCCAGATGCTGAACCCAATTTTCGACAGTTTTCAAGCATAAATCGGCCGATACTGCTGCAATTTCACATTCGATATTCATACGAAGTTCGTCAATCGTCGCTGGCTTGTTGGCATAGACCATAGACTTGACGTAGCCCCACAGGAAATAGTCTAACGGCGTCAAATCGCACGACCGAGGCTGCCAAGCGACTGGACCATTTCTCCAAACTTAGCTTCCAATAAATTGATTGTGACATCCGCTGTGTGGCTTGTGGCGCCGTCCTGTTGAAACCACATGCCCTTCAAATCCATATCTTCCAATTGGGGTCAAAAATATTTGGTAATCATTGAACGGTAGTGATCCCCATTCACAGTAACGTGCCGGTCTTGATCATCACGGAAGAAGTACGGCCTAATGACACCGCCGGCCCGTAAACCACACCAAGCCGTAATTTTTTCGGGATGCAATGATGACTCATTGCTGCCTGACCAATATCGCATATTTTGTTTATTGACGAAGGCATTCAGCCAGAAATGAGCCTCATCGCTGAAGATGATTTTTCGATGAAATTCCGAATCATTTTCAAGTGGTTACTCAGCCCAATTCACGAACATACGACGCTTCTGGTGGTCAAGTGGATTCAGTTCTTGCGTCAATTTAATCTTGTAAGGATGTAGGTGAAGATCTTTTCGCAAAATTCGCACCAACGACGTCACAGAGATGCCCAACGCTTGAGAACGACGTGTGAGAGACACATTTGGGCTTTCTGCAAGTGAAACCTCAGCGGCAGCAATATTCTCGATACTACGGGCACTTCTTTGTCTCACTGGAACGGAAACATTTAGATTCAAATTTGTCCACTAGACGCTTAATTCTTGATCTGCTAGGGCGATTATGACGACCATAAATTGGACGTAGCGCTCTTAACGTTGAGGCCACTGACTGCGAATTTCGGTAGTAAATTTTAATAATTTCGACTCGTTGTTGGCTCGTATATCTATCCATAATGAAATGGCAAACCTTACTAAAGAGAAATGTCAAAAAAGCGGCAAGAAATATGGCGTCGTTTGCTGTCCCTGTCGCTCTACTTTTGTAGCGTCCCGTTTAAAAAACCCTGTATAATGAAAGTAAGGAATGGAAATGAATGCAAACAAATGCATATGAATGCAAAGAATGCAAATTTTAGCAAAGAATGTAAAGATTGTAAAAAATGCAAAGATTGTGAAATGAATGCAGAGAATACTAAATAATTCAAAGAATGCATTCATTTCCAAATGATTACATTCAATTGATTGTTGTAAGATGATTGGCGGAAAAATTATTGCAATCTCTTTAATTCAAATGAATAGTAATTGCAGAATTTGTAGTGGCAGTCTCAAAGTGGGGTCAATGAATGCAATCGTTTAATAATTGTTTTCATAAAATATTGCATTTTCTTACAACCCTGGCCCTGTTGCTTTTTCAGAATCAATTACATAATTAACCAAAAAAAATGTTCACATTTGTCTTCCTTAAATTAATGTATATTTTAGATGCAATGTTTGCAATACCAGTGACCGTCCTTTTCTAGAACTGTAATTTTCCCCAATATGTCGGTTTCATTTGATTGGAGCTTACAGTGTGTGCCTCTCTCTTTTTGATAATTTCGTCATGTGCTTCGTGTAACAACATCCTTAAAGTTACCAGTCTATTACACTAAATAATTAGTTGGCAACACTGCTGGTATTTTTAATTGTCATTTTGAAATAGCCACTCTTCATCCAACTTTGAAACCTATAGCTTACCATTTTTAGTACTTTTGTACTTAAACTTTAATTTCAATAAATCTTTGTAATTTTAAATTATTTAAGTCATTTCTTTTAATTACAACAGTTTTGGTTCACTTTTCATATGATAGAAATATTTGTTTACTTACATATTTGCATTTGCACAAATCTCTACATTAATATTATATTTGCATTAGTTAATTTTTTTAATTCTTGACATTCTCGAAGATCAACAACTAAACAAACTAACATACTTTTTTAAAATAATAAATATTTTTTCATATAAAAATACTAATTTTTTTGTTTTCTGATAAAAGTGCAGTAACACTTAGTAATTTTCAAATTACTTTTTCTTACTTACAAATTTGTTCTTGAGTCTATATAGGACATATACAGACAAAAATTCATTTTTATATATAAAGATAGATAGATAGATTTAGAACATCGTATCTGTGTAGATTTAATCAAAATCGTCAAAACAGCTTCAACGAAAATTTGGAAAAAAAAAATATAGAATTGTCTTTGGCCACTCCCTGTTCCAGATCAAATAAAATAAAAATTTTAAGTCGTCTTCTAAGAAATCATAAAATAATGCTGAAAACCTAATCGGAAGCAAATCGATCCACTCATTTATAGAACAGCTAGGAATTCAGTATAGACATACAGATGTAGAGACACACAGACTGACGCTGACCAATGATATAATGACAAAAGTCAGTATGTTGAGCTTCTTAAATCATCGAAATATTAGATCCAATTTAAACCTTGAATTTTTGATCTCATACGAAATCAGTATCCATGGAACAAGTTAAAATGAACTCTGTCCTATCCCCGTCCTTTAAGGTGTTGAAAAATTCACTTATCCGTTTGGCATCTGAGCTCATGGTGTGCTGAAGTAGGGAGACTCTTGAGAAGCTAAACATTTTTTTTTTGTATTTTACTTTTTTTTATCTTATTTTTCAATAAGATTTCTTCAGCTTTGACTTTTTCTAATACAATTTTTATATATATTTTTCCTCCTGCTTGGTCCTTGGTGTCAATTCATTTTATTTCTTGTTTGTTGTTTGTGGTTGTGTGTGTAGCTAGATGTTTTTCTGTTTGTTATTCTTTGTCAAAGAATATGATTGTTGAAGAGGATGAGCTTTTTTAAAATTTATTATTAATGTTAGTCCTTTATCAAAACAAAGTGTAGGCTATGTACGTACATTTGTATAGCACGATAGGCATCCATAGGACACATAAATTTATAGAATTTCATTTTTTTTTGCGTTTCTGCTTCGCACGTACTAAAGATTTAATGGAAGAGAGGGGGTGAGAGCCTACAGTATATATCTTATCATTTCCTTTAGTCAGCCTAGCGTGAAGCTGCAAAGAACATACGGGTATAAATAGATTTAGGACGTGGGTTGAAATGGCTTCGTGTTTTGAATCATTCTTATAAAGTATATGCTTGCGAAATGTTATTGTCTACGTGTGGTTTGAAAAAATATTCACGCATGTCTTGTCTTATTGAGCGGAACTCAAGGAGAAGTGATGAAAAATGGATGTAAAGGTTACAAAATATGAGGGTATTTCCTTAGAAAGTAGGTACTTTTTTTTTTAACTTGAGACTCATTCATTTAAGAGCAAAATGAAAGATAGTAATTTTTTTAGACAGTTAATCATAAATATTTTAGAGCATCAAATTAGAAATTTGTACGGATATTTTTATCGGAAGCTGTGTTCTTGTTGATTATGCTGATGCAGCGGCTTTGAAGTTTTGAGATCGTATTTTTAAACTTACTATTTTTAAACTTTTCACCTACAATTTTTTCAATAGGCAGCCATGCCTCTTGCGAAAAAATTACTTGTATTCCAAGAGTCTCTCTTGTCATGAAAAAGTACCTCTCCTCATCACAGCAGTTCGGATTTTGGCAGAAAATTATTGTAAGTCCCCTCTATTACTACCAGCAAAAAATATGCGAACTGAAACTAGCGACACAAAAAGTAATCAGACCTCCTCACTAGCTGTTGCGTTTTTCACTTAAATAAAGGGTGATTTTTTAGCTGGTTTGGTTTTGGCAACACTGGTTTTAACAGCTGACGTGTGTTTAGTACCTTGTGTCACTGTCAAACAGCTTCAGTTTGGTTTGCAATTTAACCATGGATCGTCTTACAAATGAACAACGCTTGCAAATTATTGAATTTTACTATCAAAATTCGTGCTCGGTTCGAAATGCTTTTTTATCGAAAAATTGTGTTCAGCGATGAGGCTCATTTTTGGTTGAATGGGTGCGTAAATAAGCATAATTACCGCATTTGGAGTAAAGATCAGCCAGAAGCATTGCAACAGCTACCAATGCATCCCGAAAAAGCCACTGTTTGGTGCGGTTTATGGGCCGGCGGCATTATTGGGCCATATTTCTTCAAAGATGATGCGAATCGCAGCGTTACTGTCAATGGTGAACGCTACCGAGCGATGATAACAAACTTTTTTTTGCCCGAAATGGAAGTTCTTGACTTGCATGATATGTGGTTTCAACAAGACGGTGCCACATGCCACACAGCACGCGAAACAATGGCGCAATTGCGAGGCGAGTTTGGTGAACAGTTAATTTCACGTTTCGGGCCGGTCAATTGGCCGCCTAGATTGTGCGATTTGACACCATTAGATTATTTTTTGTGGGGATACGTCAAGGCTAATGTCTATAGGGACAAGCCCGCTTCGATTGACGCACTGGAAGCCAACATCCATGCATTCATTCGTGAGACACCGGCCGATATGTGTGAAAGAGTATGCCAAAATTGGACTCAGCGGATGGGCTACCTGAGACGCATCCGCGGCCAACATTTGCATGAAATTATCTTTAAACATTAAATTGCAAGGTTCAAACTATCGATTCAAATAAATATTTCATTCATTTTTTCGAATTTTTTGTGTTTTTTTTTTTTAAAGTTCTAAACCTCTTAAAAAATCACCCGTTACATCTGCAATCTTTCTATCAGTTTTTGATTAACAGCACCAATGACCGTTTTGAAGTACTCAAGTGCATAGGTTCAAAGTACATGACTCACTTTAAATATTTTTTTAAGGAAATTAAATGTTGAAGCATCCTATACCTGTGGGTCTTACACCTATTTTTATTACTTAAGAGCACAATTAAAGTTAAGTCCAGAATAGTAGCAAAGAGGAAGTAACTGATACTGGCACAACCGATGGCGGACTAAAGGTGGCAGTTTCCTATTCATCTCATCTTCAGTGGATTAGAACATTATCTCATTATAAAGTTCTGAACATCAATGGGTATTCCCAAGGGAGTTATAGCCATATAATGTACTTCGATATACATTCCAAGTCGCAGCTGTTTTCCAATGAATTCCAAAAATCTAGAAAAACTTTACTTACTTACTTAGGTCCTCGGACCTGTTACGTCCGTGTGTTCCCCTTGCTCTTTCACTTCCTCCTCCACTATTCCTACGCACCATCCTGTACTATTTCTGAAGATGTATTTCAGCTCTCTCCAACTCTTTCTCAGTTGTGCTGATTCCTATTCGACCGTTCTTCGCCAAGTACTTCTAGGTCAGCCCACACTCCTCTTCCTCGCTGCGTGAGAGGGTTCCATTGCATCGATTGACTTGCAATGCACTCGCGGCCTTTTCGAAACATATGTTCAATCTATGCCACTAACCTTTTCGTATTATAGAGTCGATGGTTTCCTGACCAGTCATCGCATGAAGTTCATCATTGGAGATACAGTTAGGCCAGAAAATCCATAAGATATTTCACAGACATCTATTCACGAACGTTTGCAGCTTTCTTGTGACACCAGGTGCTACTTTTCAAGTGCTGTACCATAAAGAAGCACGGCTTCTACATTGGAGCGGAACAGTCGTAGCTTAGTCCTTAGGCTCATACAGTTGTTTCTCTATATTTCGGACCACATTCCGAATGCAGCCTTTGCTTTTGCGATTTGGCTGGTTATATCTATTTCGGCCCCGCCATCAGTAGAGACAACACTCTCAAAGTATTGGAAACTCTCTACCATCTCTACCGGTTATCCAGAAATATTTATTTGAGAAGATGAGGAAGTTACAAGGCTGATCCTCTTTGTTTTTGCTGTATTGATCTATAGCCTGACGGTTTTAGCTTCTCTCTGCACCCTTGTTGTCATTTTATGCTGATCCATGACATCCAATGACATAGTAAGCATACGTCATCCGCGTGATAGCAGATACCGTTGAATTCCTCCTTTTACAGTCGACAGAGCTGCATGCAGCACATCACTTATTACCAACAGGAACAGTATTGGTGATAGTACACAACCCTGTCTTACCTCACTTTGGATTACAAACTCCTCTGATAACCTTCCATTATGCAGAACGTGACATTTGGGTCCCTCATAATAATTCCAATCAATCAGCAGGTGAAGTGGTGATCGATATTTAACGCACTGTTCCATAATGATCCGCAAGGTGTCGATGTGATCCACACAGGAAGATCCAGTGCGGAAACCTGCTTGTTCGGCGTCAAGCCTGTCTTTTAGGTAGTCTTTTATTCGCTCAAGGACGATTAATGCTTTAACCTTCGCTACAGCAGGCAGCAGCAAATTCCTCTCCAGTCTTCATACTGCATAAGGTCTCCTTTCTTTAAGAGCTTGACAATCATACCTTCTTTCCACTCCCGAGGAAAACTCTCTGTTTCCCAAACTCTTTCTAAGTGTGGGTGCAGGCGCTCAGACGATGTTGCTGGAACTAATCGCAAAAGAAAAACTTTGCACAACAAAATTCTTCATTTTACTAATCTTCCAAATTCTAAGTATTTGATGAAACCTTAAAGCTCGCTCTTGTATAAATTTTCACAGAATTTGTATTGAATTTAAATAAAATATTTGGCAAAAGTTGATAAAACAATTTTTAGGATTACACGTAGGATGTATGATGGTAAGTAGTAAATTTCAAGAACACTGATGGGTAAAGCAATACACTGCAGTCTTGATGAGTAAACCATTAAACAAAACCACTTGAATAAAATATTTTAGAGAATAACCTTCAGGGAACCCTCTAAGTCCATAAGATTTTAATTTTTTATTGTTTTTTGTAATAATTTACTAAATAAATAATAATATTTTAGATGACTAAAAAGACTTATTTTATTTATTTATTTTAATGCATTCCGGAAGTAACTTGCCTTTCCATTTTCATTTTACTTTTTTGCATTAATCCATTAACCTTTACTTATTAAAGGTATGGCATTGGTGTTGTATAGCCATAGGCTGGGTGAAGGAACTAAATCCAACATTTTGCAAATATTATTATGTAATCCAAATCCTCCCCTTACAAACTTTCAAAGAAACTTTAATATTCTTCTTTTTTTTTTCTCGAGAAGATGATGAGATTTATAAACCATTCTCTGTAGTTTTTGGTATAGGAATGACTACTGCAATCCACAGGAATGAAATCTATGCACACATATGTGTATATAGAGGTAACTAAGCTTATATATAAATGAATACCATAAGGAATATTGCTCGAGATATGGTTTCGAGAAATTTGTTTAACCGCACCCTTCTTTTATACCCTTGCAGCATGTTATATACTTAAACAAACTAAAACCCAAAAGTTTTTGGTGAAAACTTTATCCTCTGGAAACTATACAGGCAAAAACTTATCACAAGGCCAACACATCCATATTCACTGTGTCCTACAACTGCATTCGTCTGGAAAACATTTTTTTTTTCTTATGGATTGTACTACTTCTAGAGCAATAAGCTCTGTAAGGATAAAAAGTGAACTGAACGAGCGAGCGCCATGGTATAATATGGATTTATTTTGGAAAACAGGACATAATTCCTTACAAATAATTTTCGCAACACAAAGAAATGAAGAAAAACTATATGAAATAAAAAAATAATAAATATTCAAGACTTTTGTTGTGTAATATTGCAAGTGCACATGTTTGGTCTCAGTAACAGTGTAGTTAAAGATTTTGAAATTTAATTTTTTAAAACAGCAGTGATGATAGATTGTAAGCGAAAATCCATTACATTTGTGATTAAGGTGTATTAAAAACATATTCTGAGGTGTTTTCATCAAAGTGAACCACTTGTGGCTCTTTCTAAATAATTCCTCGTCAAATGAATATAGCTAATAGTACATAAGTCAAAGCTTTCATAACAGCCATGCACAAAGTAGACAATTCTAGATTTCAGTTTTGAAAAGCTCTTTAAAATCTCTGTCGATTTTTGTTTGCCTTCTACAAGCCTTGGTTGTGAGATAACACTATCTAAGGACATTAAATTAGGTGGCATAAAATTAGTAAAATCACTTTGGATGGAATATTTCCTGAACCAGACCATGAAAAAAAATTTGGTTTCCACATATCGATAGGTTTTGAATAAACTTTTTTTCATCGTACGTCACGATTTTTTCATCAACTTTGAAAAAAAGTTAGTTTTTTTTTTTTGATAAAACGGCAAGGGGTCAATGTTTTTTTCGAAATCCATGAAAAATTTTTGTGACGAAATTTTTACATTTTTGGAAAGGTGTGTTTCCTATTTCCTATTCAGTACTGAAAACCACAAGAATTTTGAAAGCTTGGTTCGTTAGATTTTCGCATTTAACGGATTGCCTCAAAATTCATTAAAATTACTTTGGTTGCAAATATTCAATGAGCCAAACGTCGCAAAAGCTTTTGGTTTTCAGGAACGGATAGCTTATGAATAGGGAATGTAGAATTCGAAAACCGAATCTATTTGCAAGGCTTGATATCGCAAATATATCTATCCAAAAGCATTTTCAGGCGAAATGCAAATAATAAAATATCACTTTGGATGCGTATTTTTCGAGCATTATACTGCCCACAGCTTTTTGTTGACATTCTTTAAAAAAAAGTAGGTTTTTTGCAGAGATTTTTGGGCTACCAAATATTTTGTATGAAAACTGGGGAGATAATCGATTTCGGCTAACACGAAGTTGCAACCATTATTATGTTTTTCGATGCACTGATTTTTAATCACTTACATAAGTCCCGGTTGAAGACTGTATAAGACTTTGATTTTTTGAGTAGCCTCCACTGCAGCTTACGAAGCTTATATTTTCGTTTTGGCTTTATCATTCACCATTGCTCAATTTTGTATCGTAGGCTTTGTAGACGGTTTAGACTTGAATCGTTAATTTTTTTTTGTTTAATCAAGAGAAATATAGCTCCAGTCATCTCTCTCATCTTAATCTCCTCAATTAAGGTATCTTTACTTTATGTTTCAAACTTTCTACCAGCCTCATAAAATGTTTGATGCATAGCCAGGCTTAAAAATTTTCAATGGCATTTGAGTGCAATGAATAAGGTGGCCATGGCAAAAATTTCACGTTTTTCGATTGAATCCAAATCCAAGGTACAAATTCAACAATGTCTGTCATATTGGGAAATTTCCATTCCAACAGATAGGTATTTGAGCCCCACTCATTGGCATCTGGACTTACGACTGTAAATTCTTGTCAAATTCAGATCCACTTCCCTTAAGTCATTAAAATATAAATTCTTAGAATTGGAGGCGTGACGATTGAACATTTTTCACTCGAATGCATGACGACTGAACTTTTTTCCATTCGTTGCTCCAAGCCAACAAATTCACTGGCAAAATTCAATTGGTTTAATTTTTTATTTTCTCACGCTGAGGATTATCTTTAAAACGGCTCAAATCCTGGTTTATATACCATATTTTGATCATATTCTGGGAAATAATTGTGCGGAATTATAGGTTTTCTGTAGGATTCTAGTTCTGTGTTTAGTGTCTACTAGATTGTAGTACCTCGTGGCATGTTGGTTAGTGCGTAGGGCTGTCATGCCAAAGGTCTGGGTTCGATTCCCGGCCACTGCCACCTAAAAACAGAAATGTTTTTTTCTCGAGGTACTGCCTCTTGCGAGGAACTGACAAATCTTCCAAGAATAAGTGCTTCTCATCTAGCCGTTCGGACTCGGCAAAAAATAGTAGGTCCCCCCCATTCCTGCCAAAAATACGTACACAGGAATGGTTGAGAGTTGTCAGTCACTAGGCCTTGGTTCTGCACGAGCTGTTGTGCCACAAAATTTAATTTAATAGTCTACTAGATTATATACAGCTGCATCTCCAATTCCTTTCAGCTGTTTTACGGCCTCAAAGTCATAACAGTTTCTTGAAATCATCTATTGTCCTCATTTTGTATACCGTCATAACGTTTCCTGAACCCATTTGTACTTGAAATTTAAAAACAGCTTTTCTCAAATATTTGAAGCTTTTGTTAAAAAAAATGCACGATAAAATATTGCAGAGCAATATTTACAATGGCCTCAATCAAGTGACGCAACCTTTATTAGCCTATTTTAGCAGTTGATTCATAATAACTTGTGAAATTTTTAAGTTACCCTTTCAATGTTATCATTTTGTATTGGACAATATTATGTTTACCTATTCACAGGCATCAAATATTTTTAGAAAAAATATTTCTCACAGGTATTTATGAAGAAAAAAATAATGTGAAAAAGTGGGATTGGTGAAACAAGTGACTTTGACCTTCACGTTAACGTGGCATTTGACAGATGAAATAATTTCTGCGCAAAAAAATATTGGAGCAGAGTTTGTCAGCAGGACTTTTTCCCAAAAGTACTTAATTTTGCAATGGCCTGTGTGCCATTGCAGCTGTGTGTGCCTGTGCAGCTGTTTTCATGCTGTGAAATTGCATAGCATAGGTTCTTATGGGAGCAGACAAACTCAAAAGCTACAAGGCTTAGAGCTGCATTTTGTTTCTTTATCTAATTTTGTTGCGCAATTTTGTAGTGATGCGATGTTGTTCTTCAATTGATGACTAGGTTCAGGGCAGGAAAGTTTCGTTTTGCACAATTAGACTTCAAATCGACCAATTAGAAAGCTTTTGTGTATAACTTCGGTTTTAATTGTCCGATCTTCAATATTAATGTTTATTTGGGAAAGGATTGAGAATATCAAACTTTATTTGTGTGATTGAGAATGGTGAGCAGCTTAAGTGTTAAATCCCACTTCAACATTATTTTCATTTTGCAAAACACAAGTGAGTTGAAAATTTCCCAATGCCACGACAGAGGCAGCAGGGGCGCAATTATCATAATTGTTCACGCATAAGCTGCTGAATTAATGAATTTTGACATAATAAAGATAGATCAGAACCTGCAAATGGTTAGGTATAGTTTAACTTTTATCATAAGAAACTTTATAGGAGATTGGTCTAGCGGGTAAAAGCTAATAAAATATATTTATAAATATATACAAGTTTAGGAAATTTAGTTCTCTCCAATGCAAACAAAAGGTGAGATAAACATTAAAGTCCACTTTTTTTCAAAAATTTCTGTAAAGGGATGTCAAGTGTTTTTTGAAACTATCGTTTTAAAAAGAGATTTTAACCTGCAAAACCAAATGATTAATTTTATTCAGCGCTCAATAGGAACCCAAAAACTTAAATTTTCGTTCTTCGTTTGGGATGTAAAAAAAAAATGTTTAAATGTTAACTTTTGAAAATTAATTTACCACCCGTTACCTCCAAGAAACATACATTTTTTTTTTATCACATGGTGAAATTAAAAGACCCACAACAAAAGATTCTATTGTCCAGGAAAATTTTTTACATTTATTGGTGCCTGATGCCGGGTGAAGATGACTTTACATATTCTCAGCAGAACAGCGATCTGGCAGAGGATCCCTAAGGAAATAATATTATTTTAACCCACAATACGTGCTACCTGTCCAAGAAAAATCAAATCATAACATTGGTGCCTGGCTGAAATTTACTATTTACCACATCAGGTTGTCAGTAGGTCATTTTCAGTAGAGCCAAAACCTGGATTTCTGGCTTTGGTCGTTAGTGAAATGATGAATTGCAATACACTTACTGTTTATAAACAAAAAAAAAAAACTAAAAATAAAACGCACCGTAAAACTTTTTTCTTTATTGAAATATTTTGAATTTTTTGTTCGAGAGATTTTGTCTTAGGGATTTCGTTTTCTCCGTATTTTTAATTTGGAGATTTTGTCTTTTTTTGATTTTGGACTAACATTATTAAAAACTAACCCGAAAATTAAAAATAAAAAAATATTTTAACTCTACTTGCTTAGTGCAAATTTTTTCAATATTTGAAAGAAGATCGCCCAAATTTTTGCATATGTATCAATTAAAAAGTTGGAACGATTTTGAGAAAAAAAATTTAGCTTAAAGGTTTCTTAATATTTGTTTGTGTCGTTTTTTTTTAAATATGTAATTATTTGCAATATTTTAAAAATCCCAAAAAAATATTTTTTTTTTTTTTGAAAATTTTGGTGAACATGAGTACTATTAATATTTCTTAGAACACTTTCTTTGAATTAATAACCATTTTTGAAAAAAAAAACTATTTTTCCTTCGAAGCTTACAAAATGAAATTTATTGATTTTTTAAAGAAAAATTGTAAGCCGATTTTGAGAAGATACGATTTTCTTTAATTGTATAAAATATTGTATGGCCTATTTAGTATAGTCAATTTGTGATCAAAAAGGCACTTAGAGAGCAAATTATGCGGTAGGGGGCTGAATCCAAATCTGAAGTTTGCGACTAAAATTTCGTGACGCAATATATGATGCAAAAATGCATTTTCTGGGAGTTTTTCACTAATGGCTCGAAAACTAGCAGTTATTCGAAAATTGCATCAAAGTTTCTACATTTGAAAGCCCATAATTTCCAATAAATCTCTGCTTAAGGTTTTTTTCTGCAACAAGCCATTTGGACTCAAGCGCTAGTTGAAAATTAACGTATTTTTACTGTTTTCGAAGATCCACTCGAAAGCTCTAAGTAACTACTTTATGTAAACATTTTTAATTTCTGTCTATGATATGAACCAATATATATTTTTCTGATGGTCTTTGATGCGTTGAGTTTGAATCTGGTCTTGCAATTGCTCTAGCATGTCATGACTAATTATAAAAAGGTAAATACAATTTTTTTTTGTTGGTTGTTCGAAATAGTTTAAAAGAAAGTCTGGAGATATGGCCAACAAACGCTTTCCCCAAAGTTTAACAAAAATTGAACCAGCTTTTTAAGTAGAAGCCAAATATACAAACGGACAGACAGATAGAATTTCAAGGCCCACTTTTATCGTCTTCCTTATTATCGTTATGTTTGGTTTGATCAAAATTGCGACTATTCTTTTGTTATTCGGAAAATTCTCAGAAATGATTCACGACGATATGGACGATATGGACCGCTTTTCTTTCTGAAGAAATTGTATCAATTTCTTTAAGTTTTGACATTTTTACTATGAGCGAAATGTCAAAATAGGATATGACTTCCGCCATAGTATATTCATGGGATTCTGTAAAAGGGGTGGATTATGTTGGTTTATTTGAGTTGAAATTGAAAGAGGACTGAATATGCCACATAAATGAACTTATATTTTTATCATTTATTTGTTATTGTATTTTCATTAAAAAGAAATTGTTCAGATTTTATTTTTATATTTACAAATTTTATATTTGTAAATATAAAATAATAATTTTAAAAAAATATAATTTTAATAATTTATAAACTAAAAACAACTGAATTACATTGAATGTACTCCCTACTCCAGAAGTTGAATTACAACTGGCATACCTCTTGTACTTGTGGATTTGAATCAACTTAACTTGACGCTCGATTTAGCAAATCTCGAAATTGTGGACTATCTACAAAACTGTAAATAAAAACGGTTTTTTTTTTTACAAAAATGTCTCGCAAGTATATAACATTACTTGAGAGCACTGTGGAATTGTTTCTATTATTTTAAACCTGATTGAAAGCTTTGTTTGTAAAAACAAAAATAAATACAGAAACAAAAACAAAATGTGAATTTCAGAAAAAAATCATAGTATATAGAAAGCCTTTTGAATTCCGCTCGAAAAAGTGAACAGGCCTGGTTTTTATTACTCCGCTATATCGAGCGTCTATTGTATAACAAAAGTATTTAAATTGAAGGATGGATTTGGCAGATGTTTTCATTTCGGAAGACATAAATTAAGTCACCTCATCTGCAAAATTCAACTTGAAGCCAATCTGGGTTGAGAGCCTTTGAACTAGAGTCAAAACGATTCAAAGAAAATGGGTCAACCCGCTTAGGCTATAGCTTAATCTAAAGTGTCAAGACGTAAATTATGGAGTCATTATATTTTAATCAAATACCCATAGATATATGTATTCACATAGTACATACTATATTTACGTAACACAAGTAAAAAAATACCTTTTGCTGGGTAAAGTTGACCCAAATATACCAAAAATAGAAAAAAGTCTTACCCATTTTATGATAGGTGTTTCTAAAAAACATGACTAGATCCAGACATTCTACAGACAGATTCGAATTCAACTTTAGAACAAAGAAGTAATCTTCTTTTTTCTGATGAAATTCTCACACAGTGGTATTCGATTTCAAAATACGTAACTATTTTTGTCGTTGTCCCTCCAACCACAGGTATTTTAAAATTTTCTTGGAATTTAATGTCGTACATGGTTCTTATTTTACAAAATTGCTCTTTTTTATAAGACATAGGTAATGTATATGTCAAAAGGTCTGACTGCGGTACCAAATATTAAAAACAACTACCAATAAGATAAGATTTCAATTTTCTCAAATCATCTTCCAAGCAAAATATCTGACCTTATTTATAACACAACTTGACCCTTGTCTTTTGTAAAATATTAACCTACAAAAATATTTTTTCTTACCTTCCTCAATTTTGTATAAATCCAAATTATCTTGAAATACATAAAACACAACATAGCATTAGCATATTTGCTATCTTTTGTTCTTTTAAAGGTACCTCGTTGTCAAAAAAAAAAAAAAGTCATCAAAAGGTACCTGTGCTTATCCTTCTAAGTTTTAACATAAAAAAATACTTATATTCAATGTCACGGTCTGTGACCTAACCAAAAAAAAAAATGTTCAAACTGAAAAACGCATTACATTCTCGTCACAGAAAAAAATGAATATTTTATACATATACTATATATGGCTGCCATTAACACACGCTACGTTGAATATAAAAAGAAAAAAAATCAAGGATTTCACTGGAATGATTTTGATCCTGTTTTGTGTTCATTTTTCTTCCTTCTACCACTCTCTGGATATGGAAAGCCATAACGGTTCTGAGCAGAGTAATAATTTTATCATCACACTGAGCTTTATGGCTTCTTTAAGGTAGGTATATACAACTGCTGTAGCGTTGTGCATGCATAGTGGTGATGGCAATGACCAAGAAGTTTTTGAATAATAAACTGGGATCCTTCTTATAGTTTTGGGTAGCCCTATAGCCAGAAAAAAAAAAACAAAAATCTTGCAAAAGAAAATCCAATGTTTTTTTTTTTTTGTGAAATATGAAACCCATGAAAATGACCTATCTTATAGCTTGAGAGCTGCGCAAAATAAAAAAATATTAAAAAAAAATGGAACAAAAGGTGTCGGAATTTTGCGTCGTTCTTTCTATATATAAAGGCGTATATAGTGGCCAGGATAAAACAATGGAAATGTTCTTCTCACACTTAAATAAATTATTCAAAAAATGTTTTTTCTTTCAGTGAAAATGGGTTTTTGTTGGCCTCTGATTGGTATGGGAAAGACTCACTTAGAAGAAACCCTTGGTAAGGCATGCTATGATATTTTTTCAAGTTATGTAATCTCATAAAATCATTTTCTTTTCTCCTTTTTATGTTGCTAGGTGGCTAATGTTTGGCCAAGATCGTAACCAAAAAAACTTCCCGGAAGGTGATAGTTTGAATACTTAATATAAGTTTGTTACATAAACAATTTTTTTTGTTGTCTTGAATCTATAGATTGAGAGATGAAACATATTTTCAGTCAAAATAAATCATTTTAAATCGTTAATCGATATAAGAGCAAAGTTGATTAATTTTTTGGGTTGAATATTAGACAACCTTGCGGATATAGTGTAATCGAATAATAAAAAAAAAATGTGGATGTGTAAAAAATAAAAAATTTATTAGGTTTTCACTACTCCCAAAAATGGTGATTCAAGTCAAATTGGGTGACATTTAAATCAAAATACAATTTTTCTGTCAAATTATAGATTGTCCACCATGTTTCAAGCCATCAATTGTCAAATTCCTTTAAAGAATGGCTGTAATGCCGATGGAATAAAAAACCTCTAAGAAATCAGAAATGTTTGAAGTTTATTCACAGCTCCGGAAAAAATGATTCTGAGGCAATTGGGTGATATTTGGATAGAAATATACTTTTACCGTCAAAATATAGTTCTTCTTCCATCTTGCAAGCTATCAACTGTCGATATATTATAGGCTTACGCTCCTTATCTTGATGGACACTTTATGACAGAATCAAAAAATCTTTGTATTTGAATTTGTAGCTAATTAAATGCTATTTTGTTGCTCGATTAATTTTCCTCTAAAATAAGTCTAAAGTTAGTGGTAAAAATCTAAAATAATTAGAATTTACTCTTTTAACTATAACCTGAATTTGTAGCTAATTAAATGCAAAGTTGCCAAACCTCCACTTTGTAGCTGTAACGTTTTTTCAAATATTCAAAATTCCGCTAAAATAAGATTGAAGTTAGCGGATGAAAATCGGAAAATCATAATTCTGTTAATGGCTAAAATTGTTGCCTATTAAACGCTAATTAGTTGCCGAAAAATTAATTAAGTATCTTCCATGAATAATTTGTTATTAAAAATTTATGTTTAAAAAAGTGTATTTCTGGTTTGCAAACATAGCTGATTTTCACAAAAAAAATTTCTGCAAAAATTTGTAGCTTCTTTGATGCTACATTGTTGCTCAAACCATTGTAGCTCTAGCGGTTAGTTTCGAATTCAAGTTTCCGCTGGCTAAAAAGTAAGCTAAAAATCAAATCTCTGTAAAATTAAAAAAAAACGACAAAATCCGAAATTTTTTCTCGTTTTACCTTTAACTAGATTAATCACCAAACCACAATTTTGTAGCTCACTCCTTTGTATTCAATTTCCCGCAAAAATAAGACTTTACCACCCCTGTGTAACGGTCAAAATTTTTTTTAACTTTTTCTACGTCTTAGTTTGTAGTCTTGAATGAAAATTTGTTAGTCAAAAATTAATGAGTATTTCCGGTTTTGCCACGATTTTTCATTTTTTTCGCCTAAGAGTATAGAAAATAGTTAGAAGTTTTTTAATAATGCAAATTCTTTATACTACTGAAATAAATCAGCTAAGTAGAAGATTAAGCATTAAGAATTGGACTTGTTGAATTATTGTTTCAAAATAGCTTTTTATGGCATTTAGTCCATCAAATTGGAGTTTCGTTCGGCTCATCACTGACGTTGTGAGGTCCTTGTCATACGCAATTCGTATTTAGTTCAGTTCAGCTTTTACATGAATTCTTTTACAAAAATCCACTGTAAACTATATCCAATAAGATTAGAATTCCTAGTCATTAAGCTGGAAATAGTTTTTAGCTCAGGAAAATTAGACTTTTACTTCGAAAAAAATTCCGAAAAAGCTGAATTTCGGTAGGGAGCTTTGTTTTGACATCTTAAGCATTTTCTGAAAAGTTCCGTAAATTTCGGCTGGAGCTTACTTCTTTAGAGGGGGTTTTTTGAAAAAATGTGAAAGCACATACTGTAGTTTATGTCACTCTACACAAAAATGATTAACATACTTTTTTTCATACAACCAATACAACCAAGACGGCGGATGCTTCTACGGACTACTCCTTGTGGAAAGCAGCTAAGCGCCAAAAAAGACCACAGGCACAAAACCCGCCAGTAAAATCTCAAGATGGTAAATGGATCGGAAACCCAAAACAAAAGGCTGATCTATTCGTTGAACATCTCGCGAATGTTTTTAAGCCATTTCCAGCAAGCACAGCTACAGATCCCTTACAGTTTGTTGATAGAAACGACGAATGTGAAATTCCTTTTGTCACGCTCAAAGAAGTAAGAAGTATGTGTCAAAATAAGTTGTTTAGCAAAAAGTCACCAGGGTACGATCTAATAACTGATCAGGTTTTGAAAGAAATGCCTTCAATAGCCTTCAAAACACTCCAATTTATAATAAATGCATGCCTTAAACTAAGATATGTGCCACATCATTGGAAAATTAAGGTAAGCCACCAACAGAAGTAACATCCTACAGACCTATATCGCTTATACCAATCATGGCAAAAGTTTTCGAAGAACTGCTTCTAAAAAGACTTAGCAAAATAATAGAAGAAAGAAGACTAATTCCGAGCCATCAGTTTGGATTTAGAAATAAACATTCCACGATAGACCAAGTGCATCGGATTATGGATGTTGTGGAAAAGACACTTAAAGAAAAACAAGTATGCTCGGCTATATTCTTAGATGTTGCTCAAGCCTTTGACAAGGCTTGGCACTTGGGACTTGAGTACAAACTGCAAAGGGATCTTCCCAGGCAGTACTACGAAATACTGAAATCCTACGTTACGAACCGACTCTTAAGAGTACGGTACGACCAAAATTACTCGGAACTAAAGAAAATTGAAGCCGGTGTACCACAAGGAAGTGTCCTAGGACCAACCCTGTATCTGTTATATACAAGGGATATTCCAGTGGACATCAACGCTATCATGGCCACCTTTGCTGATGATACAACAAAAACTGCAAAATGCAGTCGATAAAGTAAGTGATTGGACGCAAAAATGGCGAATCAAAAATCAAAAAAATGAAACAAAATCGACGCATATAAACTTTACAAACAAAAAAATAAACAATGTTCCAATTCTTATAAACAGTACAACAGTACCTTACTCCAATACTGCCAAATACCTTGGAATGACTTTGGATGCAAAGCTTAAATGGAAAAAGCACATCAAAAAGAAAAAAGACGAACTAAACTTGAAGTACAGAAAAATGTACTGGTTACTAGGAAAGAACTCTGACCTATCTATCCAGAACAAGCTGATGTTATATAAGCAAGTACTGAAACCCGTTTGGACATATGGCATCCAACTATGGGGCTGTACAAAGAAAACAAATGCTGAACCCATCCAAAAATTCCAAAGCAAGGTCCTTCGCGGAATAATAAATGCCCCTTGGTATACAAGAAATAGCGATCTACATCGTGACCTTCAAATTGAAATGGTTACAGAAGTGGTTAAAAAACACGTTGTATCACACAATCAGCGACTGCAAAGTCATACCAACCCCGAAATGGAGACGGTCTTAAGTGTACGAGAAAATGTTCGGAGATTAAGAAGCACCAAGCCTCATAAGCTGATGGTCTAAAAGGTATGGGAAAGTTTTATAACTTAAACTTCCCACGATGCGATTTATGAATTAAGAGAGAAAAATCATTTGTCGATCTTTCATTGATTGGTCTTGATTCACCGGTGGTTTTAGTGCGGTAAGAGTCCCACACTACTTGGTACCGATTCTTACCGAGTGTCTTTTGAAGATTTCCATCGGATAAAAAAAAATAAAAAAAACAACCAATAGATTCTGAGAAAATAGTACGAGAACTTCACGGTGGAGTAAATTTTGTGAAAAAAAATTATTAAAATTCGATGAGCTAAAGTTTTTTTTACGGTTTGAGTTTGGCTGCATCTTCAATAAAACTAAGGTTTTCGGGTGCCCAGGGTAAGGGAAAGACAGCCATCTTGAAAAAGAGAAAGAGAGTGATTTGGTTTTTGTTCAACAACTCGATGAAATTTCTTTTTACAGCAAAATTATGAAAAGTATTATTTACACAATAAAATTATCCATAAGTCATTGATGAACTCTGTAGATTTATTAATCTTGAAGTTATAGCGTATTAAAGTAACACTTTTTATTTTGTACTGTAAATGGACAAAAAACGATTTGTTGTTAATATCTCAGCCAATACATATATATTTTTTTTTTTTTCAATGATTTCATCGTCATTAAGCGTCAGTAATTTTTTTTACATGAAAACATGTTGAAAATCTCAAATATCAAATTAATATAATTTTTTCTTTTATGAACAATAGCAATTCAATATCTTGAATTTAAAAATAGCTACCGCTCTCAGACAATATGATAGTAAAATTTTCCTAGGAAAAATTCCATCCTTTAAAATTTATTTATGTGAATAATACTTGATGGGATTAATTTTCAAAAGGAATGTGGCTGTCATTGCATTGGATTTCTTTTTAGTAAGAAATTTATTTTGGGAGAGATATAATATTTGCTAGGAGTTATTGAAGGCCCAGCAAAGTGGGCAGGTTAGCTATATTATTTTGAATTGAATGTAAGAAAAACGTTATCCAAACATCGAAACAATACACATAAAAAACTCATGCCAAATTCGAGTAGCTATTTTATTTTCTTATTTGAGTGCAAAAACAAAAAGAATTTAAGAATCTGTGACAGATTTGCAGGGATAAATCTAATGACCTCACGAACCCATGGCGACTGACTGTGGAAAATTTTTTGCAGATTTTTTAACGAGCCTACATATATAAATGCCAACATACCAAAAATTCAATCATTCCTGTTTCGAGAAAATGAATTTTCAAAAAAGGATTTTTTTTCTTAAAGTAAATACATACATACTTCTGTTTCTTTTTTTTTTTGTATTTGAATAAACAATTTTATTTCAAACTAGTACTCAAGTTTTTAAAGAAACGTCAAAGCAATACAAAGTTAATCAAAATTTAAAAAAAATCTTAGCCCGGTTAGTATCCAGAAGATAACTTTTTAATTATTTTAATTAGCAAAAAGTTGAAAAAATATTTCAAAACGCACAATTTTTCATCTAAGAAATTAACAACACTAAAAAATTTCGAGTTTTCATAATTCATACACTGAGAAAAAAAACGCATATCGTTTTGATATTTTATTCATTTCAAATCACATATCATATCAATTTATTTAAAAAAAAAAAAAATAGTAAATTTAAATATCAAATTTTATAGAGAAAATTGATAGTTTTTAATGTTGTTCTAACATTATAAATCACACATGTTTATAGATCAATAGTGTCACAACTTAAAAAACGAAGTTTTTGAGTTAAGTGGATAAAAAAATATTTCAGTTTTCCTCCGACGCTGACCTATCTGTATAGGCAAGCAATAATTAAATTTGATTATTTTCTTTGCTGGAAGGTAAAATGTCGTTTTAAATGTCTCAATTGCGATCAAAGTTGCAAAAGTGGCACATTTTTAGTTGTTATTAGTTCTGGCGAGAAACGTATGTTCTTTTTTATTTCAAAAGTGTCTTATTTTAAATTGTATCATTTTTGTGGTAACGGTAATTCAAAGCGTTTTATTTTGACTTAAAAAACTTTTGTTGTTTTTTCTTATAGAAAATGTTTGCATTTTTTTGTCACTTTATATAATTGAAATAAATAAACAAATTTGTATTATTTTGAGTTGGTTCACATTTGAAAAATGAAAAATTGGATTTTATAGTTGATACGGTTTTGATGTTTGAGAAAAAAATGTTGTTTTTATTGTTTAGTAAGAAGCAAAATGGTTAATTTTTTTAGATATGTAGAAAATATTGGGTTGCTTTGGCGAAATTATGTTATCATTTTAATTAAAAAAAAACATTTTTGATTGACTTCTTTTTTTTTTTAAGTGACACTTTAGATGAATGAACTTATTTTTCAGTATTTTATAGAGAATTCCATGAGCTTATCAATATTGATGGTGCGATTGACAATAAGAAAACATAAAGTTGAAACCACTTTTGCTTTAACTGATACGGTTCAAAACTTCACTAGTTAATCAAGAGGAATGGTTAACCGATTTTTTCAAAAAGAAAACATCCAAAGCTCATCATTTGATATGCAAACAAAGAAGACTAAGTAAACAAAAATAAGGATTTTTTAGGAAATTTTTTATGAAATTTTGAATAGGTAACTCTGAATACCTAACGCAGATTCGTTTACTTGTACTTTAAAATACTACAGCATTTTTTCAGTATACGTACACCGATGGGAGTGATGTTGACTACTCGGTCGCAGATCCTCATTTCTACCAAAGATCTTCCGTCTCTGAAAGAAGTTCTTCAAGCAATATTTTATATGCAAATAACTCTTAAATTAAAATTGAATCTAATGACTTTTTTTTATGAGAGACCTTTTTGACGGAAGGGAAGGAAGTTCTAAGAAAGCTTGGTAAACGAAAAAAAAAAAACATTCCAAGGTAGTAAGGCGTGCAACAAGTTATTAACTTTTTCAAAATCAGAAAAGCTTATTTTGATCACAATAAGGTATAATCATGAGAAAGATTATAAATAAAAAAAGAACCAAATAAAAGTGACACAACTTAAAAAAATTTTTTAGAAGTGTCGGAACTCAAAATAATTCATTGATTTCTCTAGTAAAAATTCACCAAAAACGTCATAACTAAAAAAAATTAATTATTTATAGTTAAAATTAGAAAATAAACGCGCTGTCATCTTATGTGAAGGTGGTTAATAACCTAATTCCTCTTGCTTAAATTGCTTTTTTCATAATTTTACGTTGCTTACTCTAAAAATTGTTAATAAATAAAATTGTTCGAGAAATGATAAAAACTGATACAAAATACTTCAGTTTCGTTCCATTTGTCAATGTTTCTAGGCCAATTTTATTTTATTGATGCGAGAAATACAGAACGCTGACACAGCTTAGAAGGCAAGAAGTAAAATGTTAAATTGATAATAATTAATATTTATTACAAAATATAAATTTGATATTTAAAATGTTAAAACAACATTGAAAAATATCAATTTATCATTTAAAATGTTAAATTAACATTTTTGTATCTTAAAAATCTTATTAATATGAAATTTTATTTGTAAATATTACATTAAAATAATCAAATTGGTATTGATATTTTAGTATTATTATGATAATTTGAACTTTTAAATAAACATTACATAAATGTCAAAACGCTATGATCGACATATCAATGGTAATATTTTTAATCACCCAAAAATGTTAATTTCACAGTTGTTTTATCAATTTTTTCGATGAAGGATGCAGCATTAGCGGAAAATAATAAGGATTGATTACATCACCGATATATGTAGATTTCAAAATCATAATTCTTTCGACGTCTTCAAAACAAAAGTTTCTGTGTTCCATATTGTATTCAAAATGGCTTTAGAAAACTCTTAACATAGGCAAAAGAGCTTTTTCTGTAAATTTAAACTTGAAGTCTTGTAGAAAAGAATATGGATTCTTTATCCAACATTCAACAAATATCTATTTAAACACAATGTTGGTTTTATTTATTCTTTACATAAAAGACACAGCATTTGAAAATTGAAAAAAAAAAATAAAATTTTGTGGCACAACAGCTCGTGGAGAACCAAGGCCTAGTGACTTACAACTCTCAACCATTCCTGTGTGCGTATTTTTTGGCAGGAATGGAGAGGACTGGAGATTTTTTGCCGAGTCCCAACGGCTAGATGAGAAAGCACTTATTCATGACAAGTATACTCTTGGAGGATTTGTCAGTTCCTCGCAAGAGGCAGTACCTCGGAAAAAAACATTTCCTGTTTTTAGGTGGCAGCCAGACCATTGGCATGAAAAGGTGGGCTTATAACAGAAATTTTGTCAAAGAAACTAAAGTTTGCTTTTTTGAATACTGTTCATGCATTGAACACACTTCACCCCAGCAGATTTTCAAAAAATTATAATCTAAATGTACAAACATATTTTTTTTGGAATATGCAAACACATGTAAATATAATTGCAGGAGGATTTCCAATAGGTACCTTTATTATAAATAACAATTTTTTCACCGAAGACTTCCCTAGTACACCCAAGCGTATGCGTACTATTTTTTTTTTTTTTTAAATTGTATTGAAGTTTTGTTGTTTGTCCGTTCACTTACGATTTTTATTTACATAATTAGTTGATAAATTGACTAGAAGCCTTCAAATATAATAATATATCATATTATATACTTCAGATATAACTGTCCCACATCAATATGCTACTGGATTTAATGAAATTATAATAATACACAAATCAAAAATGTTTGCAGTTTGCAGTATTTGCTTTTGCAGACACATTGGAAAAATCATTCACTCATCCGGCAATCAGTAAACAAAATGTGAATTTAATCAAAAATAAGTAATTAGTTTTTAAATATTTCACATTTTTTTGTTTTTTTTGTCCTCTTGATATGTTTTTTTTTATTTGTTTACTCCTTTGCTCTGAGTTTATTTACATATATTCAAAAATTTAATTCAAAAAATTTGCAGGAATTCGCTATTGATCATAGTTTAAGTTGCTCAGAATTTATGAAATTTATAATTTAAAAAACGTTGGAAGTACCGTGTACTCTCTTTTTATGGACACCCTTAGCCGGAAACCTCTTATAACCGGACGGATTCCAAAGACCGGAAATAAATAAACGATTTTTCATATAAAAATCCTCCCATAACCGGACTCTTTCATAACCAGACACAGACACAACATTTCGCTACCGCAATAGAATGTCACTCTCTCTAAAATACATAAAACACATTTTCGGCCGTCGTTTTACCGTAATTTTTTTTTTGCATTAAAACTTGCAATAAAGAAACACAGAATAAAAAAAGCTTGTAAAAATCTTACGAAGAAACTTTTCTTTAGATTTAGATTTTAGATAGATTTTATTCAATAAAAAGTTGTACATTTGTTATCATTAAGAATGAACAATTGAATAATTAAGGCATGACAATATCTGTCGTCTGCCAGAGTGGCACATTTGCTAAATTTAACAATAATTTCAATTTTAAAACATGTTTTTGTTTAAATTATTTTTTTTTTTAAGAGCTTTTAGTTTAGCGAAAACAAAACATTTTTTTTTTTTTTTTATAAAGGCTTTTAGTTTAGCGAAAACAATTTTTTTTTTTTAATATAAAGAAAAAACAAAAAACCTCACACTAAGTTATTTTTAAAACGATTACAATTTCAAAAGCTTTCTGTGGTTATTCTTCTTCTATAAGCGCTGGCCTTTTGATAGTAGCTGAACAGAAGTTTCCAGTCTAACCCGTTTAGGTACTTTTTAAATTCATCGAATTCAAGAGTATTTTTTCCAAAGAAAGATCGTCTTATCTCCTTCAACACGGGGCATACTCCAATAAAATGAAAGATATTTTCTCTCTCTTGCAGGTTGCACAAATCACAGTTGCCAGTTTCTTCGGTTCGATGTGGTGAATAATTAAGGCTTATTAATTCTCCTCTTATTTTGAAAATGGCTCCGATCATAATGCATGAGAAACTGCTGTTTAAGTAATTTGCTTCGTTTAAATTATAGTTAACTTTCGAGTAATAAAGCCTCTCTGTTGACTGGCGGGCCTTTTCAATAAAAGAGCATCTCTCAATCTCATCAGTTGTCCGAATAACTTCATAAAGCGCCTGTTTCCATTGGTCCATTCTAACTTCCGATAAATTCAACACTATACCACAATCTGCAGCCAGTTTTCTCCAATTTTTTGCAAAAAGTATATTCTTTTGGACTGCATACCGCAAAATCTGCTTTGGTAGCCGATTTTCATCCATTTTAACCACTCTTTTTTTTAACTTTTCTTTAAAAAAAGTGGCTTAAAAGCAAGTTGACCGATGTACATTCAAATTTAGTAAATTTAATTTTATTCTTTTGAATATAACAATTTGTGTTAGTCAAAAAAAAAGTTAATTGCGTTATAAAATAAAATTAAAAAAAAATCAATTTATATTTTCCCATATCGGACACCACGTATAACTGAACAAATTTCTTGCTACCATTGGTGTTCAGCTATGAGAGCGATCACTGTTGTCACAGAAAAATGTATAGTATGTAAATAATATTGAAACTCAATCTTTCAATTGCTAAGACAATTAATAAAAAAATTAATAGCCTTAAAATAAGAACAAAAAAAAAATAAAACAAATTGAAATTTCTAAAATTTATACCATACTATCTTAAAATTTTGCCAAGGCTATTGACTTTCATTGCTCTTCTTAATATTTATATTTTTTAAATTATTACTTAACCAAGTGAAATGGATTTTTTCTCAATTTTTCCAGTATAGTTAAAACCTACCCTATCACCCTGTTCCCGCTTAACGTTGAGTTTCGGGACACCCTGTGCATAAAATTATGTTAAGAAAGCCAATATTTCAACTACTACTTAAAACTTTGTTTGCATGTACCTACATAATTACAAATTTGTAATGTATTCAGTGTATTGGAAGACGTTCTTATTTTCGGGCAATTAATTTTCTTATAAATTGTCTTAGCAACTAGAAAAACAAGTTTTATATTTATTTACCCATTATATACCCATTTTTTCTGTTTTTGCAGTGAACTCTCTCAAAACCGGACACCGACGGAAGCGAAAAAAGTGAGTCTGATAATTCATTGCATGTACTTGTCAATCTACTCACACTTATTTTTTTTTATAAGGGTTGCAATTTTAAAAAAAACTTGAACAAGTCAAAAGTCAAAATATGAGCAAGCGAATCCAAAATGTTTTCCTTCAATAATTTGGGGAGCTAGAGAAATTTTCCTATTCATGAGACTGAAATAGTTTAGGTCTTCGTATTTTAATTTTTCTGAACATGCCTCAAACTTCAAAATCGAATGACAGTTTTCAAAGGCTTTCTTTTTGTTCGATGTAAATGTTTTAAAATTTATTTATGCTTAAATTTATGTTCGATCAGGTTTAAAATGAATAGAAACAATTCCTCAGTGTTCTCAAGTAATATGTTAAATGCTTGCGGGATATATAAAAGAAAATAATTTTTATGTAAAATTTTGTGTGCACTGTAGTGAATAGTTCACTATTTTGAGATTCATCAAATCTAGCGGCTACTGCATTGATAAATAAAAAGATTTTGTTGGCACATAAGAGGTCTAACGTTTAACATTAAAACAAAATGTTTAAATACAAGTAACATTTATAGTATTTGTTAAATAATAATAATATAAAAGTTAGTTTTTCTATAATATCTCGTTCTCAATGTATACGCATCCAGAGTAATATTAAATTATTTCCATTTAGTCTTAAAATGCATTTGGATGTGTATGTTTAAGAAACCGACTTTTGTCAAAAAAATTAAAATCAAATAAAAAAAATGTGAGCCAGAGCTTTTTTCATTATATTATTTTTGTTTTTAAATATTTCAAATTATATTCTTAGGAAATATGAATCACATGCAATTGCTTCTTTATTTTATTAAATGAAAATTAAAAGAAGAAATGGATAGTTTATTATAATAAACATCATCATCAACATTTTGATAGCATAGATAAGGCCATTTCATGCCTTATAAGAAAATTCAAATTTGCAGTGCCTAGTTTTCGAATTTCAATTATTTTTACTTAGAAAAGAAAGGAATTAAACAGGGAAATTGTCTTTTACAAAAACTACTTCAAAATATCCTTATAATTATTTCTTATATGCTATACCTACAAGAAAAAAAAAATAATACAAGTAATATAAATTCAGATTTCATTCCATAATAGTACAAAATTAAGCAGATATTTAATATGAAGGCAAAAAAGGCAAATACTAAATAAAGTATCCACATTCATATACAGGGTGATTGGAACAAGGTGCACCAAAAAGCTGGAGCAGGTAGGTTGGGTTAAGACAAGAAAAAATCGTATGGGAGGGGGGTGGTTTATTTCCCCCCCATTTAGGCAGGAGGGGCAATTTTCTAAAAAATTGACTTAAAACAACGGTACAGTTAAAAATACCATGCTATACTTTTTTTGGAAAGCCAGAAATCTCTTCTTTGATTTTCATTTCAAATTAAGTTGTTTTAATGAACAGTTTTTGAAAAATTAATTTTCAAACTCGATATTTAAAAAAAAAATAAACGAAAAAACTTTCGAATTAATTTTTTTTTCAAAATTTTATGTAATGAAGAATAATTTTTATTTTCAAAATTCAATCTTCTTCTTAATTTTCAATTAAAAAAATCAAAAAACCGAATATTAAAATTTATCTTAGGTTTTGAGAAATTAAAAAAATAAAAGTACTTTTTTCCAAGAAAAACACTTTCTACAGCGTTCTACAGAATTCAGTCCTCAACATTTTATCATTTAATGTCAACTATTGCACTGGGGTGGAGTGATATAGGTGAAGGTCATCGGTATGAATCACTGCCCAAACCCTGCTTTGGGGCAATCCAAGCATAGTTGCTATTCTTCTGGTGCTAAGGGTGGGATTTCGTCGTACCGAATCCAAAATCCGTTCCTCTATGTCTGTTGATACACCAGATGACCTTTTTCTCCTTCGTTTCGTTCGTTTTGTAGTGACGATTTGATACGCAATTTAGAAATCAGTTTCAAATAGAATGTCCTTCCATATTTATTTGTTTTTTTTATTTTGTATAGCTAGTCCTTTTAATTTGGGTAACAGGTAGACGTGCAGGTCAATTTTGTTAAATTGAACACATGCCTTGAAAAAAGTTATTTTATTTTTTTTTTAATTTCTCGAAATTTGAGATACATTTTAACATCCGGTTTACTGTTTTTATTAAATATTAATAAAAGCATTGAATTTTGAGAGTAAAAATTATACTTATTTACAAAAATTTTGAAAAAAATTAATTTGAAAGTTTTCTTATTATTTTTTTTTAAATTTCGGATATGAAAGTTAATAAAATAACTTAATTTAAAATGAAAATTAAAAAACGAGGTTTTTGGCCTTGCAAAAAGATATAGCATGGTATTGTAAATTGTACCGTTGTTTTAAATATTTGTTTCTGTTTTAATTCAATTTTTTAGAAAATTGCCCCTCCAGCCTAAACGGGGGGAAATAGACCACACTCTCATACGTTTTTTTTTTTTCTTGTCTTAACCCAACCTACTCGCTCCAGCTTTTTGGTGCACCTTATATCAATTACCCTGTATACGAGTATTTAAGCTAATATTTCAGTTTTTAAGGAATTCAACATGCAGGGGCATGACCGAATATCTTTGTTAGATTTCTTTATTATACAAAAAAAGATTAATAAATTGAGTTAACATCTCATCTGAGCTAAATAATTAACCATCATTATAATTTGGAAAACAAATGATGATAAACACATACAATTTTTGAGTGCATGCCTTTTATAAGTCACAATAATTAACATTGTCCTTCAACTGGTTTATTACTTGAATTATTTTCCTCGATGTATACCTTATTTTTGAAAAAAAAAAATACTTTGAAAAAACAAACACACAGCCTAAGTGGTTTATAATTCTTTCTCCAGAAAATTCATTGAATATAATAGTTCACTCCGGCGTATACGTACTTTTTAATATTTTTTTTTAAGGTTTCTAGTATTCTCTGTAATTTGTTTTTATTAATTTAAAAATGAAAGAGTTGAAACTTTAAAGAAAACCAATAATTTTCCAAAATTTTTATCCACATATGTATTTGATAAATGTTTGTTAGACATGCAGTTCTTCTGGACAGGTAAAACTATTAAAATAGTCTCTCATCTGATTCATTACTGAAATTATTTTCCTTGATATATCCTTTATTAAAAAAAAAAAGAAACATTTTGAAAAAACACCCTGCCATAATGGAGAGTAATTCTTTCGCCATAAAATGTATTCAATAGTCCATTCTGGAGATCAATTCTCGATCGCTGAAGCTATGATGGGCTTAAAAAAATATTATTTGAGATTTTAAAATAATTTTTAATTTTACAATTTGACAAACACATCTTATGTGATTCTCTATAAAAATTTGTACTAAAAACTACTTAAAAATAAATCCTGTAATTTTTCTGACAGTGTTGATTTTTATTTTTCAGTTTAATTTAATTGTGTTGAAGGAAATGCAAATAGTTTGGGTAAAGACAAATTTTAATTGAAAATGTGATTATTTTCATAAAAGTGCATAGATAGTGCGGTGCTCTATTTAAAATTATTTAAATGTTTTGAATTTTAGGCTTTTGTATATGTATTTTGTTGGCAATCGAATTTTATTTCTTCACAGAATTTTTTTTTAAAAGTATTGGCAGTTCAGTTAAATTTTTTCATACTACGAACTGAATCGGGTTAAGCGTGAAGTCATGAAAGACTTCTCACTTAAAAATTTCTTAGATCTAGAATTGACCACCTGGCGTATACGTACGTTTCTAAATTTACTTTTTTTTCGTTTTTGTTGCTGTACTTTAAGCTTTCGAGTTTTCTCCCTAATTATTTTCTTATTAATTTAAAAATTACTGATAAAAATTACAAATATAACCATTAACACACCTACGTTTTTCTCCACATCTTAGAATATTTTTTGTTGGGACATACGTTTATGCTTATTTAAAAAAAAAACCAATTGGAAAGAAAATACTTTTGCTAAAATAAGAGTAACAATAATTAAAACTTCAAAAATGTATTTGTTTTGCATATCCTTCCATCCTTTATCTTAATATTATTTAAAAAACCTGATAAATTAATCCAGAAAAAAAACGTGTACAGTTTTTTAAGATTTCGCACACATCAAAAAACAAAGCCAATTTTTAGACCTAAGCTTTTTAAGCAAGTACCAGGAATTATCAAAGTCCTTACTGAACGTTATTTTCCTCGAGATCCCAAAAAACATTTAAATTTCTATTACCTTAGAAGTATTAACAATCCTGAATATGAATAAAACTTCTATACAGCTTTCATAAAAATAAAATTATCATAGAAGTCATGATTTTAATAAATGCTTCTTTAAAATTGTTTGAAAGCTAGATATAGAGAATTAAACGAGACCAGCATCTGTTTTCGAATAGACCTCTGTAAGCAAATTAAAAGAAGGAGCATGAAATTATGACTCTTAAAAGATTCTAAAAATGTATTTTATTGAAATTGCTGTCAGTCAGTCTTCAAAAGGTTTCTGTAACAATCTTTTAAGAAGTTTTATCGAAAACTTCACTTAGACGCATTAAATCCTAGACACGCAGCATAAAAGAATATGTCAATTTAATTTACAGAGGCTTTAACTTGTAAAATTCATTTTTAAGAAGCTTTTAAAAACAATTTTTATATATTGCGTAAATTGATTTGTTGTGTTAACTTCTTGTTCTTTAAAAAATCGCTTTTTATAAGACATACATTAACGCTTCAAAACTAATCCTATTTCCACACCGAATACAAGAAAAAAATACATTAGTTTAAATAAAATCAAATGTTAAAGTATCGATCTCACTTTTCGGTTCTTTACGTATGTATGTTTTAGCTCTGACAAACTTGATCTAAATTACTTTTCGCAAATTTAACTTACGTGTGGTATTCTTGAGCATTCAACAAAACCACTTTTAAATGAAATTAAAAGCACAAAATTGAATTAAATGCTGCAAAAACCCACTTCAAAGAAATTGAAAATAGAACTTTTATTTTCTTTTCAACCTCTGTAATATTTGTATTATCCCTTTCTAGTAGATATTATTCAACCTATCAATATAAACTAATAACTCTTTTATATTTACTTGTGTTTTTTTTCTTTATAGAAACCTTTCTGAAGCTATCTGGCAAAACCTAAGCTTCAATAATACTTCGAAAAGCCCTTATTTAAACTTCTTATAGACCGTCAAGGACTTACTTTTGAACTTCTATAATGTTCTCCATTTTATGTTTAAGGAACTTTTACAAATATTTTACAGAAACAAGACAACCTATTCAGTTAGACCGAAACGGAGCTGAAATGTAAGTAGGGATATCTTCTATATCTGCGAAAAACACTCTTAAAAAGAATTTAAACCCAAAAAAAATAATAATTTCCAGACAAGAAATTGTATTCAGTGGTACACTCAGGCTACGTTCTTTTGCTTTTACTTTAAGCTTTCTACTGTTCTCTTTAAATATTTTCTTTTATATTAGAAAATGATATTAATTTCATACCAACATTTATTATTTTTGGCATAAACATTTTCCTGAATTTCGATTGAAGCTTTTTCTTTACTTCTAGTTTTGGAAAAAAAACATTGAGAACTTTTTTTTTCCAAAAATTGGAGAAAAAAATCAAACTCGAAAAATGGCTTCGCTTTGCATATATTCGTGCAATCTCTATGTAAATATTATTTCAAAAACCTAAAAAACAAATTCAGAGAACAAAAAACAAGGAAACGGCATGCAATTTGATTTCAAATCAAAAAAGAAATCAAATTTTTGGATACAAGCCTTTTAGGAATCAGGTAGCAACAGTTATCATAATCGTCCTTCAAAGGGTTAATTCCTGAATATTATTTCGCTCGAAATATTCTCTGTCTGTGAGAATTACTCTTAAAAAAAGTAAGCTAAAAACGGTACATAGTTTCCATTGCGAGAAGATGTATTGAATTGTACACTAGGGCGTGTACGTACTTTTTCTTACAATATTTTTTTTCTTTGTTTTTCACATTTTATGTTTATTAGTTTCTTTAGTCATTTTATTATTTAAATTTTTTTTTGAAAACAACTGAGCTGAAATTAAAACTAAATGAAATAATTACACCAAAGTATTTGGGGTATTTCTGGCAGCTACTAGCTAACATTCTCCACATCATAGAATAATTTAAGGTTGGAAACTTTTTTATTAAATTAAATTCTAAAATTTTAAATCAATATCAATTTGCTCTGATAAATGGAAAGGAAAGAAAAGATTTTTCGGTTTTGGTTTTGAAAAAAATCCCAAATGTATTAATACAAAAAAAAAAAATTAAAACACAAAAAATGTCAGCTTTTACGATACAATTTGTCCTAATTTATCAAATTAATTTATAAAAAGAAAAAAAATTACAATTATATATAAATGCTAACAAAACTTGGTCGGAAATTAATTTTTACCAATTTTGACATATTTTGATATAAAATAAAAAAATATAAATATACAAACGTCTCAAAAAAATTATTTTGTTCTTACACACAATCATGGTTGGTATTTATTTAAGCATTAAAATATAAAATATTTATTATTTTTACATGGAATATTTGTTTATATACAAAATTCAAATGACATTTCTAAATAAATCCTTATCATTTAAGGTTGAGTACCAAAATTAAAAAAAAAGAAAGAATGGGAGGTAACTTTTGGTTCGATTGATCGATTTTCAAATTGCTTACAAATTGTCATTTCCACAAAATAGAACTCATATCCTTGGAATTGACAGCAAAATTTTGATAAATTTTTCCTAAAAAATAAAATACATATAAATACAAACATCATTTACTTCCTCAGAAAAAAATAACAATATTAACCTCGTACCTTTTTCATATCGATTTTTAAATTTTTAAAATATAGAAGGGTTGACAATGCCTTTTCTATGGACACACCATATATCATGGCTTCTTATTTTTTATTTTTTTTTTATTTTTTCTTGTTCATCCAACCTCACATATAATGTACGTAGGTATATAAATAAATATTCTAGGTAAGAATACTTTCCTCATTCAGCCTCTAGCAATTTAAGTCAAAATATAAAATAAAACCCCAATTTATATTCTAATTTACAAAAGCAAACAAAATCCACCTTTTTACTTTAGTATATTTCATTGTTAAAAATTCAAACTCAAATTCAGTTGAAATCCCCTGAGACTAAAAAAAAAAAGTAATAATATAAAAGGCCCGATATCAAATCCGTAACCCTTATCAGTTTTTATTTCTTTTACAAGGCAATTACATCCCATTGCAGCATCCTCAGTGGATTTTGAATCAACTTTCAAGGACATCTGAACCATAAAACTTTTCAATTATATAGGTATTTTATTTTTTTTTTTCAAGAATAAAAAAGTCAATTTGAAACATAAAAACCATACATCGAACCAATGTCCGCCTAAAATATTACCAACAAAAAACAACAAACACACATGCACACAAACATTAGCTTTATTATTTTTTATCATTTTCATGGATGTTGATGGTAAATATCCCAATCCCAAGCGGAAAACGAACAACAAAAAAATCAATAATTTGGAGAGTATGAAGGTACATATTATGAAAAACTTAATCGTATTCAATAAATAGAAGGCCAGGATATCCTATAACCATTCTCAATAATATATCTGTACATAAAAACTAAAGCAAAAGTGTCACACCCAAAGGACTACACATCGCTCCTTTGTGTGCTTCAAGGAAAACAAAAGGAAACTCATCGTCATCATTATCATCATCATTGACGACAGATGTAAATATACCACAACAAAAAAACAGAAAAGAAAAGGAAATTGGATAGAATAACATTCGAAACGCACCACCCTCCACTCTCTTTGTCATATCATAACATTTGTCCATCCCAAATTTAGGTCACAAAAATAACAAACATGACAAATCCTTTAGGCATAATGAGACTTTTGTTCCTTGTTGTCGCATAAGTTTTCTTCTTCTTCTCGGAAAACATACATGTGCACATATTTTTTTGATGACAAAAACAAATAAACTTACCACTATTTATATTAGCCAATCCAAAAACAATCAGCATGAGTGTCCTTAGTAAGCTGTTATATATCCTGGAGAAACGTAGTCTCCCCTCGCAGCCGCACATTTTAACGAGATATTGTATCCAAAAAGAAAATGCTCTCTATCTCTCCACCACCGCCCCTTGGAAGGATGCAACTCTATTTTAATATCCTTGGTAATGTTGCACACACAAAATGACAGTGATTAATGTGTTGGGAAAAAATAACTATATATAATGTTGCACTATCCTTGCACAAGGATACTATGACTATCTACTTATACCGATTCCCCAAAAACACAACACCGGTCAAACACAAGATAAACACACAGTATACGATTTTCCATTTACCGGACAATCAAGGATTTTATGTTTAAAAAGAAAAAAAAACAACATATGGTACACTTTAAGACAAATTCACTTTCTCTTCAAGGATAATTTTCTGCTCCTTTTTTGTGTGTGATCCTTGCTGTGTATTATGATGGTGTGTTATAAAAAATTTAATTAATACTATAATTTTCACCACCTGCTTCTATGTATTGTCACTTTAAGGACATTTATCTTCATAATTTATGAACATACAACAAATTATGCAAGGACAACACTTTATAAGAACCAGTAAAAAGGTTTCCACACACACACCACATTATTTGCATTAAAAAAAAAAAATAATAATAAATATGGAATACGAAACACTTTTGCAGGACGAAATTTTGTAATTAATACACCACCTCCATCCGTTTGGAGATTATTTCCCAAAAAAGGTACACACAAGAGATGAAGGCGACAACACACGGTTTTGAATGATGTTAATGTTGATGATGAAAGTGAATGATGTCAACACACTCATGAATCCCGATAATAGATAGTGTAAGGATCACGAAAAGTTAACTTTCAAAATAAGCAAAAAGGTAAAAAGGATATTTTGTATGCATATACGTATATAGATAGGGGATAGGCAAGGCAACATAAAAAGGACTACCTATCGTTGTTTACTAGGTAACAATCAATCAAAATGTCATGTTATCATATATGGTCTTCCTGCAATTTGGTAAGGATAACAAGGACCTTTATTTGGGTTTTTATGAAAAACTTTCATCTTCAATTTAATTTTTTCTCTTTTTGGATTTGTTTTTCTTGTGTTTTTTTTTTATAAAAATTCTAAAGAAAGGATTAACCCACAATCTGTAGCAAATATGTGTGTTATAGTCCCCTCTTCTCTATACCACTTGTCGTCATCACTATGTTAAATATTCATGAAAAATATCCCGGTTATCGGAAGAATTCATTTTATCTTGTCCTTCAGCTTCGTAGTATGTAATGAAGTTTTAGCATTTATAAATGGGATATCCTTAAGCTGAAGGAGGTTTAAAAAAAAAAACACACACACAAAATTGGCTCCGGTATCCTTTTATTTTTTTATTTTTGCAATCCCAGTTATAACGAAGGTATTAGCCCAGAAAAATAAAAAAGGGTTAAGGAATTTTGTGTTTAGTTTCATTAATTCAAAATCACAATATTATTCAATGTATACACGCATTGACTTGTATAAACACGCAGTTCCGTTTTTTTATTTCTAAGTTCAAATAAGCATTCAACGATCCGCGTGTAAATCCTTCTTGAAAGACGTAAAAAGGACTTTTTGTTTGTTTCTTTTTTTTTGATAGCATGAAATTGCCTTTTACAATTTATTTGATTAAAAATTCAAAACAACAACAAACAAAATAAGGTAATTCCGACGAATCTTTTTTGTCAGGTTCTTGCATGCGAGCAAGCACAGTTATCCAGGATGAGAATTATTTGTGAGAAATGGCAAAAAAAAATTCGTTAACCGCGCGTCACAATCCCGGTATCTTACATGGTCCAATTGAAACTGAGCATATTATGATGGCAAACAACATTTCGGCTGATACAGTTTTCATTTCCAGCATCCATTTTTTCATTCTCATCTCTTTTTCATCAGGAGGCCTTTTCATTTTTTTTTTTTTTGTTCGTTTGTCTTCGTTTGCTTTTGCGTTAGGATAGGAAATAAGGATACAAACCAGTGTTGTGCTGTGTCCGTGCCTTAGAAATGATTATAGCTCTCTCTCAAAAATACTCTCCAACTTAACTCTCCCATAAGGACAAAAAGAAAAATAATTTCTCGCCTCTCTTGAACACTTATTGCCTCAACAAATTTTGGGGTGTGTACGGGTAAAATGCTTATTAAAGTCCCACAAATTCTCAAACCCTAGCTTCCTGTAAACATGCTTTACTCAGCTTAGGCCAACATGGTTCAAATGAAGGTTACAACGGTTGTTCCTTTGTATCCTTTGAGAGACCCAGAGAGACAGAGATACTTTATGGAAAAATCTTGCCGATACAGCGCAGTGGTTGTAAGTTTTTTTTATAGCAAACTATCAGCTGATTGTACATTGGAATATCGTAGAGGGTAGTATCAGCTGATTCATGTCATCAAAGCGAAAGCTTTTTGAGTTTAGTTCATCCTTGTGAATTTCCCCACATTCCTTATACGAAAACTTTGACACACACAAAAACTATATTCATATAGCACAAATGTTCTTAATTGATATTGCAATCGTGTCATAATAAAATCACACTTTTCTCTTCCCACTCACTTTATGCGGAGTTATTTCAACACGAGATGATAATATGAGAACTTGTGAGTCCTTCATGGAATGCCGCTTTGAATTCTAATATGCATGCTATTTATTGTGGTATCAATCGTGGGTGGTTTTTGATATCAAATTATTAAGGCAGCAGTCTTAGACACAAATACATTTATACATTCTTGCACAAAACGCCCGCCATGTCTACCTACATACACTTTGGTACCTAACTATATATAGATTCTTTCTTACACATGTTTATGGTGAAAAGGACCTTTTTTTCGTGTTGATTTTTGGGTGGAGCATTTCATGATTATTGACACAATCAGCTTAAGTTTGTTATTTTTTCCTTTTACTTCCTTTTCGGTGGGCTTTTTCATTTATTTCTTCTTTTTTTTTGTAATTAAATGAGGAAAAGTTGTATGGCAGAGGGCTTCGGCTTGAGAGTAAGTTGACTATATTCATAAGGACACGATGTACTTAGAAATTTTATTTGTTTGTATGAATAGGCTTCAAGGGTTTTCGGTTTTTTTTTCTATAGTAGGTTGTAAGGATCTCTATTTTGGGGTGTTTAAATGAGGGTCTGCTTTTTGAGATGAGATGAATATAAATTTATTCATAATTTGAAAAACGTTTTTTTTTTTATTTTTATGAGAAAAGGACTATTTTGGTAGATCGAACATCTGATTAAAAATATTTTCCTGAGAGAAGCATAGGTTTTGATTTTTGTATTCATATTGAGATAAGTATAGGTTTACCTTTCTTTTTAAGTTCGATTATATTTTGATTGATTGTATTAGGTTGGGTGAAGTGATTTGTAGTAACTTTTTCAATGTCCAATTATGGCAAGTATGATGCTCATTATGTTCATTATAAAGCCCAGTTCTATTTTTTTTTATTGTTGTTATAATGAAATCAACTAGGAAAAGAGCAAAAGTTTTCGAAAAACTTCCTTAATTATATTTATGATAGTTATCCTTGAAATGTTGGTTGGAGGGGATATTTTTTTTTTTATATGTCCAAATGAACAACCTGTGGGTTTTTCTCATACCTAAAGAGGATTAGGAGAATTTGTTTGAAATGCTAAGGTCATGGTCATAATTCAAACAAAAAAATATGTAACTTTAGTAATAATAATCCTTCTAATTATGTTTTATGTTTGTTTTGAATTCAAAGTTTTTTTTTTGGATTGTTTTTGAAGAAGGAATGAAATACAATACTTCTAAGGAGAAAATATACCGTAAATAAACTTCAATACCCACTTACATTACTAACAAGCTATTGCTGTGGTAAATTTGACCACCTACTCATTCATTCATTTTCCTTTCTTGTGCTTGAAACCCCGCTTTTCTGTTTTAGCTCAGTGCGAACTTGGTTTATGATCAACCTTGTTAAGGCAGAGTTGATTCTCTAGAAATCCTTCTCGTACAGGCACAGCCACAAGATGCAAGAACCTACCCCTGACCTTTCCTGATAATAGTTATGCACGCTGAAACAAAGAATTATATAACTAAGAGTTTACTTCTCGAAAGATTTGAACTTAACTTTGCAAGCAAATTATGCCTCTCCTACGTGCTCTTCCCAACTAACAATTTAACTTGTATAAGGCTCTAAACAAGCTATTTTCAGACTGCTATAGAAATAGTAAAAGGCCTTATGCAAGCCATTTTGGCGCATTTACTTAAGCTAATTAACTGCCATAAGACTTTTGTTGACAGGTCTTATAGCAGCAAATAGCTTTTCATGAATTGCTATTAGCTTGGCTGAACAAGCTATAGCTTGCCTTGGATGTTTATAAAAGGCCTTACAAAAGCCATTTTGACAGCTATTGCCAAAAACTTGCCTTGGATGTTTAAATAAGGCCTTACCAAAGCCATTTAATGACAGCTATTGTCAATAACTTGCCTTGGATGTTTATATTACCCAAATTTATTTTGCATAAGTAATCCATCGAGAGAAAAAATTTTCTTTTAGCAAAGCTGATTCTGAAATCGGTTTATCGGTTTTTATTTTATTTCTCTGATGTTGTATTTTTTATTGCATTTTATTTTATTGTATTTTTTTTCTCCTCAGCCAGCGTCCGAAACCTTTTTTTCTGTATTCTGTAATGAGTCAAATGTTAGTTTAATTATAAAAATGAAAAGATTTTTTTTACCAGGGATTTGAATTCGATTCCTTCCTCGTTCCAGTCTAGCACTCTACCACTATGCCAATTTGCTGTTGAGGAAAATATTATCAAAAGTGAATAAGTGGATACCATATACTTCACGTTCACGCAGAGGGAACAAATAGCTGTGGCAATCTAATATCTGTTCTTTGTTCTTCAAAACTTCTTGAACTTCTTTTCTCACTTGTCTTTGGTAGGTTCCAGAAAGCACTTCTTTTCTGTTTTACGATGTTCAATGGGTACTTATAGTACTTATTTATTTTAATCTGATTTTTGTATAAGCACAATATTTTACAAGACACAATTGTTGATCCGCACTGAATGTTTTAATTTGTACTAGGCCTTTACAAACAAGCCTTATAAAAGTTGTTGGCAATGATTTGTCGTGGAGAGCCTTATAGCAGCTATTATTTTAAACATTTTCAGTAAACAAGTTTGGAAGGCCTTATACAAGCCATTTATAACTTATATTTATAAGCCTTGTATAGAGCTTGTGTAGCTCATTGTTAAAGGCCTTATAGCAGCTATTTGTTTAAATTTCAAGTGGAAAATTCTTGGCTTGCTCCAGATTGCCTTATACAAGCTCTATACAAGCTATTACTTGCCAAATTCGAAAAATTTTACCTTATACAAGCTAAATTGTTAGTTTGGTTCTTAATATGAAAGTATTCGGCGGTCCCCAAAAAAGGACGAAACCTCTGCTTTACAAGTAACTCATTCGCCTAATAATAACATATTGCTTTTCTTTACAGTATATAAAAAAAACATAAAAAATAAATTTGGTGGCACAACAGCTCGTGGAGAACCAAGGCCTAGTGACTTACAACTCTCAACCATTCCTGTGTGCGTGTTATTGGCAGGGTAGGAATATACTTTACAGTATATACATACATAAAAATTAGATAGTTGTGAAATTTTTTGTGCGCGAATTTTTAAAATTGGTTACTTTTTATTAAATCAAATTCAAAATTCAAATAAAAAAAGTTGATATTCCCTTAGTCTCCTTTGGTCGGACTTATAGCATCAATATATTTTACATTGAGTAGTCGTTTATCGAACACAAAAAAATTTGCTGTTACTACCTGTAAACCTTCAAAGGCACCAAGCTTATTTCTAAGACCCCCGAAAAAAATGTGAATAACATTTTTCATTTCAAATCCTTGCCTAAATTATGGAAAAACCTATATGAATGTAATTTTTGGAGGAAGGTCTTTGCATAAGTACCACTTTCAATCCCTTTTCGTAAAAAAAATTTGGAAGGAAGAAAGTTTCTCGTGGTCACTCAAGGTCACGCACGATTTTTGGCACCTTATTCGGGTAATTTCAAAAACAAAAACTATACCTTCTGATAGGCTACTAGATCAATATAAAAGGGCAGTTAGTTTCAGTAATAAGTCAGCCATAGATTCATTGTCATGAATTTTTATTATTATGCCAAAAAAAACGTTCGTGACCTTGAAAAAAAACTTTGAAAAATCTTGAAAAAAATCTACAGCAAACCAACTACTGAAACCAGCTGGCCTTTTATATAGATCTTAAGGCCTTTCAGGTGGTATTGATTTTTTGTAAATTTCCCTTAAATGAGGTGCCAAAAATCACGCGTGACTTTGAGTAAATTTAAGCCTTAACTACAAACTATCTAGAGCTGACCAATTTCTAGAACTAGTTGACATTTTGACCAATTACTGACAAATTATATTGCATTCTCAAATATCGAATCTCCCATATATTAGGTGCCAAAGGTCCAGAGCCAACTGGAACAACTGTCAGAACAGAAAAGTCAATTCAGTGAAATTTTAAAAGCAGAAATAAAATTAAATATTATTATTATTAAAATAAAGAAATTATTAACAAAAACTAGCTCATTTTCAAATAAAATGGGAAATATAACTAGTGTGATTATATTTATAATATATGACTTACATTGAATGCCTGTCTCCTTTTTCTTTGTTTGCCATTTCCAAACTCAAAAATTGATTTGGCAGCTACGAAAGTATAAAAAGGTGTAGGGGTGCGTTGGTAGACAGTGGTTAAAGCAAACAAATCGTCATTTAGTGTTCTATTACACGAGGACATTTTTAAAAGATTAAATGAGTGTGAAGGTGAAATCAGAAGTTTTATTCATTTGCACTCATTTTATTTTGAAAAAAGTAATAAAAGTCATAACTCAAAAGTCCTCGTACAGTAGTAGACTTATTACATATGTAGCAGATAACATTATTAGTGATAATTTAATATTTTTTATAATAAGGATATGATTGTGTTCACAACTTTCAATGTACCTGGTTTTTTAGCGGATAAACTGAGATTCTACGATAAATTTACTTCGGTTAGGGCCAGTTGTGCAATCGTGTGGTTCAAATTTCAATCCGTGGTTTAGCAAATATAAATAACTGATTTCGGCAAATTAAATAAGGTTAAGCTATGGTTTAAGGTTCAAGTTTGTCGTAATAACCAATAATAAGCTTTATTCATCTTTAAACGTAAGTTAAACCGCTGAAAGCGGTAAGTCAAAATCGTTGAACACGGATCAAAATTTTAGCCATGTTCTTACAACTGGTCCTTAATCCGCCAAGGCATCGAGTAAAAATTGTTGATTTGGTGGAGCTGTTGCACCACCAAATGTATTTATTTATTTGCCTATAAAATATTAAATTGCAAAACTTCAAAACTAAAACTACGAGTAATTTAAGGCCATGTCTTTTTAAGATAGAATGGGATCGTTTTCCACCTTGTCGAAAAGCTTAAGTAAAACAACAATGCACTTACGAAAAACCCTGTGATTGCTCACTATGCCTTTGCCATGAGCTTATGAGTACGATTTTCTCCTCATCAATTTCAACTACAAAACGAAGCCAAAAGTCATAATCCAAACAGAGCTACATCACTCAACATAATTCTACTCCACGAATATAGCAATCAAGAATTTGAGATACATAAAAGTATCAATCGTACCCATAACGAGACACCAAATTCCATTCAATTGAGTTCGATACTCGAACAAACTTCAAAAGTTTATCCGCAACAGGATCGTACTTAAGATTTTATCGGCAGCGATTCTGCTGTCGATATCGTTTTTGTAATTCATATAAAATTCCACTCTACTACGGATAGATATCCGAAAAAACACGCCTACTGTTATATACTAACGGTATATATACTAAAATGGGTTTACCGATTCTTTATGCGAAAGCTCCGTCAAAATATTGAAAGAAAACAAACATTAATACCACGTAAGATCTTGACAAAAATTTGTTTGAAGTTTTTGTTTCTTTCTTTTTTTGATTTCAAGAATAAATTTTCCAAGAACAGTTAACTAAAATAACTTATCTTAAAAACAATAAAAAAAAAGGATTTCTGCATTAACAAAAAAAATATAACATGTCGATTTGAGTGTTTCGTTGTTTTTTTTAAAAACAATTTTTATATATCTTTCTGTTAAGTTAAGTTAAGCCTAAACGGGAGGAATATAATCTTCTTTTCAATAGGATTTTCTTGTTGCCTTGATCTTACTTATACACACATTTTATATGAATCACCTTTGTATTCTATAAAAAAAGTAATTTTTGCTTGCGATATACGTACTGTAGGGTAATTTTTTTTTTGAGATAACAATCAAACATGACATTACGATGATAGAGAACACAACAAAATTGGGTAGCAAAATTCTGTCTGTCTGTCTGTCCGTATATCGACCTACAGCCTAAGCCCCTGAACTTTTTGTAACTCTCCAGATGGGAAATTGAATTTTTTTAGCACCTAAAATAACTGTTCTTGCCCTACAACCCTAAGTGAAAAGCTTATTGATCTCAAAAACGGCTCCAACGATTTTGATAAAAAAAATCAGTGTATTATTGTAGGTATGGTGTACTTTTTGATAAGGAAAAACCGAAAACGTTATTAACGGTACCTGCCATATAAGGGTTTCTTTAATTTTCGATTTTCTCATGAATGGCTTAAACGATTTCAGTCAAAATTTGTATGCTTAATTTTTTTTAAATATGTTAATAATATTGAATATCAAAATTTTGAAAAAATAAATTTTGGATTCTTATAAAAATATTTAATTTTTTTTTTTTTTAAATTTAATATTTCAAAAATAAACTCATGATTTTTTTGAAACTAGGTTTAAAAATGCATTCTAATACATACTTAAAATTGGCTTTCCAAAACTTATTTTTAAAAATGTTAAAATCTTATATATTTTAAATAATAAATTAATTTTTAAGAAAACCGCTCCAACAATTTTTAATTTTTTTTTTTTTGCACATATTCATATTTTTTCAAGTTATCAAATGGCATACTTGTTTCTCTAAGTTTTTTAACTAGTTGTTTATACAATTAAAAGAAAGATTTAAATGCTTTTTTTATATTTTAATATTTTTTTTTATAATTACTTTTATATTTTAAAAGTTTTAATTCCAAGCAAATTAAATATAAGAGTAAGTAAGTGGCATTCATAATATATCATAATAATACAAAAACAAAATCAATTTTTATCAATTATTTTGTTTCTTCTATATACAAATTGATAGGTAAGGTACCTGCTTAAGATGATTTTTGTAGAGAAAATATTATTAAAATTAAATTTGCATCTTCTTTTTCTCTTAGTTTTAGAAAACTTTGGCTTAGATTTTCTCATTTCTTGAGGGGGTTTCTGAGCCTGGAAACTATGCCATATTAACTTGTTTTTGTTACTTAAAATGATTCGTTCTTGGTTGAAAATTTACCCTAAATGCCAACATAGAAATGGATAGGTCGCTCCTCATAAAATTTGTCTGTAGATACTTCTTATAAATATGTAGCTATCCGATTTAATAATCATCAGTCTAAGTGGTACATACTAATGAAACAATTTATCTATCAAAGACCAAAACATTGTGGTTTCAGGGTTTTTTTCAGTTGAAAAACTCTTCCTTAACAATTTATTTCATGTAAATAAAATGATAAATTTAATTTTTGTCAGAAATTATCTACAAATAAATCCATACTTGTACAAAAATCCTATAGAGAAAATTAGCTCAAAGCTCTTAAAATCAGTTTTGAATTCCCTTGCATGCACTTTTTAATTTATTTCTAAGCTTCTTACAGGTTAAAAAATACTTTTTAAACAAAAATGCATACAATTTATAGTTTTTCTCTAATCCTCTTTTCCAATAAAAATCAATTCTAATAAAATTCCAAGTAGCAGTAGGTATAGCCTTCTTTGCAAACGTTTCCTTACACACATACATATAAACATAAATAACTGATTCTTATTCAACCTCAGGAATGATGGTCATGGGCTGGCATATTCTGCCCATCATATCAAAATTCCTCTATGGAATCAGGTTTTAGCTGAGGAAAAAAAAAAAATAAAGTAGAATGAGAGGTTTGTTAAACTGAACATGCTTTAGTATGCTAAACCTACTAATACTCTTTACACATAATATCTACCGTCTGAGTCCATTTATGAAAAAGTTTCACTATTACATCCTAGGATGAGCAATTTAAAAAACTACAGAAATAGAAGTTACTTTGGGCTTTAAGAAATGATGACTTTAACCCATAATTTTAAAGAATGTTATCTTTCTGGTGTACTTTTGTAAAAATTTTGTAAAAAAATGTAAAAGTAAATAATATTTATTATATTTTAAATTGGCTCTAACCAGCAAAAATAAAAACAAAAATAATAAATTTTCTATTATTTACGTTTTTATTCCAACTCTAATACCAGCCAAACCACAGGCTTTACCATCATTTATTTCTAGTTGTCTGAATTTAACCCAATTCCACTAAATAATATTATAATTTACAGTGCATTTGCGCTGTTTATTTAATACGTGTCGGTAAACATCGACTAAAATTATGCGTCTTAGAAGGGTACAACAACTGATGAGCCCAACTGTTGTACCTGTGCGAAAGACATTTGGACTTAAGGTCACTTTACCTTTAAATTGTAAGGAAAAAATGGACTCCGGGATCTTGGCTGGTCATTCGTGATTTTTTGCAAACTAATTGTGGATTTTTATGAAAAAAATCATTTGAAAGCCCATTAAATTTAGATAAAAAGTTGATTTCATTGAAAAAATCTGCCAGTTTTGGAATCATTTCCGATTTTTTTTTTTTTTTTTTTTTTATCCGATGGAAATCTTCAAAAGACACTCGGTAAGAATCGGTACCAAGTAGTGTGGGACTCTTACCGCACTAAAACCACCGGTGAATCAGGACCAATCTATGAAAGATCGACAAATGATTTTTCTTTCTTAATTTATCAGTCGCATTGTGGGAAGTTCCCATAGCTTTAGCTTTAGTTTATTATAGCTATAGTTTCCATAGCTTTTAGACCATCAGCTCATGAGGCTTGGTTCTTCTTAATCTCCGAACATTGTCTCGTACATTTAAGACGGTCTCCATTTCGGAGTTGGTATGACTTTGCAGTCGCTGATTGTGTGATACAGCATGTTTTTTTAACCACTTCTGTAACCATTTCAATTTGAAGGTCACGATGTAGATCGCTATTTCTTATATACCAAGGGGCATTTACTATTCCGCGAAGGACCTTGCTTTGGAATTTTTGGATGGGTTCAGCATTTGTTTTCTTTGTACAGCCCCATAGTTGTATGCCATATGTCCAAACGGGTTTCAGTACTTGCTTGTATAACATTAGCTTGTTCTGGATAGATAGGTCAGAGTTCTTTCCTAGTAACCAGTACATTTTTCTGTACTTCAAGTTTAGTTCGTCTCTTTTCTTTTTGATGTGCTCTTTCCATTTAAGCTTTGCATCCAAAGTCATTCCAAGGTATTTGGCAGTATTGGAGTAAGGTGCTGTTGTACTGTTTATAAGAATTGGAACATTGTTTATTGTTTTGTTTGTAAAGTTTATATGCGTCGATTTTGTTTCATTTAGTTTGATTCGTCATTTTTGCGTCCAATCACTAACTTTATCGACTGCATTTTGCAGTTTTTGTGTAGCCTTCGTAACGGATTTATCTGGCACCAATATTGCAGTATCATCAGCAAAGGTGGCCATGATAGCGTTGATGTCCACTGGAATATCCCTTGTATATAACAGATACAGGGTTTGTCCTAGGACACTTCCTTGTGGTACACCGGCTTCAATTTTCTTTAGTTCCGAGTAATTTTGGTCGTACCGTACTCTAAAGAGTCGGTTCGTAATGTAGGATTTCAGTATTTCGTAGTACTGCCTGGGAAGATCCCTTTGCAGTTTGTACTCAAGTCCCAAGTGCCAAACCTTGTCAAAGGCTTGAGCAACATCTAAGAATATAGCCGAGCATACTTGTTTTTCTTCAAGTGCTTTTTCCACAACATCCGTAATCCGATGCACTTGGTCTATCGTGGAATGTTTATTTCTAAATCCAAACTGATGGCTCGGAATTAGTCTTCTTTCTTCTATTATTTTGCTTAGTCTTTTCAGAAGCAGTTTTTCGAAAACTTTTGCCATGATTGGTATAAGCGATATAGGTCTGTAAGATGTTACTTCTGTTGGTGGCTTAATTTGCTTAGGTATAACAATGACTTCTGCAATTTTCCAATGATGTGGCACATATCTTTGTTCAAGGCATGCATTTATTATAAATTGGAGTTTTTTGAAGGCTATAGAAGGCATTTCTTTCAAAACCTGAGCAGTACCCTTTTTTGTTAGACAACTTATGTTGACACATACTTCTTACTTCTTTGAACGTGACAAAATGAATTTCACATTTGTCATTTCTATCAACAAACTGTAAGGGATCTGTAGCTGTGCTTGCTGGAAATGGCTTAAAAACATTCGCGAGATGTTCAGCGAAGAGATCAGCTTCTTGTTTTGGGTTTCCGATCCATTTACCATCTTAAGATTTTACTGGCGGGTTTTGTGTCTGTGGTCTTTTTTGGCGCTCAGCTGTTTTCCATAAGGAGTATTCCGTAGAAGCATCCGCCGTCAGACTATTCAGGAATCTGCTAAGTGAATCACTTTTAAAGTCACAGATTATTTTCTTTAGTTCATTGTTAAGACGGTTAAAAACTACCTTATCACCTGGAAATCTCGTAACTTGCCATTTTCTTCGAGCTCTTCTTTTCTCCAAGATCAGCTCCGTTATTTCGACAGGATATTTTATTTCTTTTTCTTTTGAGTTCGAAATTGTTGGAGTACTTTCTTCTGCAGCCTGTTGCACATCAGCAATAAATTGTTCTACTTCATGATCAATCTGTTCAATTGTTTGCATAGGGGATCTTAGGTTTTTAAAACTTTCAAGTTTGTCTCTGAGTTTACATGGGTACATTAAGAAAATTAAAAAACAATGGGAATACTTACAATATTGTTTTGTAGCTTTTTGAAAAAGCAGAAGATAATTCCTATAATTTATTTTCAAATTTAATTATTTTTATAAAATTATGTTCCGCAACAATTGTTCGAAATGAAAAAGAATTGAAAAAAATGTTGAAATGTAACTGTTCCTAAAAAAAAAAACCATGAGAATAGACTTCTGGCTTTCAAAAAAGCTATTCAAATATATTGTTAATGGTTCCGTTAATTTTTAATTATTTTTTTTCTATTTAATTTAATTTGTACATAAAATTGCCCTTCCTGTCCAAACGGATTGAGATATCACCCCCTTCCTGTAGGATTATTTTTCTTATACCAACTTGTAACCTACATGCTTTGAATTTCTTAGCAGATTTAACACTAATAAAAATAATCTAGTACACAAAAAAATTGAAATTTAGTGACTAAAGTGGATGAAAATAAAAATCCGAAAAAATATAGGGTGTTTTTTTTTATACATACATTACAAAATCAACTCGATTCGGGTCGTGTTTAATTAAAATCATTTTTTTATTACCGTTTATATGAATTTTTAGATAACGTTAATGAACGAACCTACTCAAATTGTGAGCAAATAATAGTTTGCAATTGAGTTGTGTTTACCTTTCAAAATTATTTTGTTTTTTTTTTTTGTTTGCCTAATTTTGGACAAACATTTTTTTGATGGAATCATTAAAAATGTTTTTACTACCGAGAAGACATACTCACTAATAATGCCAATAAATAACAGAAACGTACGCTACACCACTAAAATAACCTTTTCGATGACGTATAACTCATTAATAGTAGTACCTCGTGGCATGATGGTTAGTGCGTTGGACTGTCACGCAAGGTCTGGGTTTGATTCCCAGCCGCCGCCACCTAAAAACAGATATGTTTTTCCAGAGGTACTGCCTCTTGCGAGGAACTGACTCCACCAAGAATATACTTGTCATGAATAAGTGCTTTTCATCTAGCCGTTCGGACTCCGCAAAAAATTGTAGGCGCCTCCGTTGCTGTTGAGAGTTGTAAGTCACTAGGCCCTGGTTCTCCACAAGCTATCCACCAAATTTATTTCCTTATTTATAACTCATAAATGATGAGTAGAGAGACAATACTCTAATGCGGAGTTGTATTTTTGTTCTTTTTGGTGTTTTGAAGCCAAATTTCTCGTGGACCTCATGGATAAGAGCTTAACAGCTATAAAATGAAATGATTTACTCACAATAACCTCTTCTACAATGTATGACAAATTATGTAAATTGTCTTGAGTATATAGACAATAGCACTTTGGGTAGTTTTGAAATGCAGTTTTTGAACATGTTAGAGCTAGATTATTTGCTTAGCTAAAAATAAAATACACGACTGCATCGCAAGTACTTATTCTTATGTGCAAGAGACTAAGGATTAAAAATCAACTTAGGTATGGCTTTAAAACTTGTATTTAAAATAATTTATTTAAATCATTTAAGCCAATAATGAGACACTATATTATAAATTTATAGTTGTTGACGTTATTTTTTTTTTAATATTTGGAAGTGAAGCGCATTAATTTAAAAACACCGAACAAAATCATAGCATCTGTTTTTGACGATAATTTTTACTATTGTTTTTTTTTTTAGAATTGCATAGAAACTAGGTAACCTACCTTTTTTTTCATAACACAAAATATGTTCGCAAATTATTGTAAGGATTGTTAAAAGTCCCTTGATAGAGCTACAGAAAAATCGAAAATAATATTTTCAAAAAATTTTTAAGGAAAATTAGAAATTTTGTTTGAGCCAAAATAAAAGAAATACGGTTAGGTTAGCCAAAAAAATGTTATGAAAGGTTATTTTTAGTTTTTATTAGAATAAATAAAAACTATGCCTGGCCCCGGGCAAAAAATATTTCCAGCTTAATGATTAGGAATTCTATAATCTTGTTGGATATAGTTTACAGTGGATTTTTGTAAAAGAATTCATGTAAGTTGAACTGAACCTAATACAAATTGCGTATGACAAGGCCAAGTATGAGTCCAAGTGAGTAAGTCGGACGAAACGCCAATTTGTAGGACTAAAGGCCATAAAAAGCTATTTTGAATCGGTTATTTTTAGTTTAAAAGAAAATTAATAAAAACGTGTTGTGTGGGAGTATGGCCAAAAACACGATTTGAAAAAAAATTGAATACACACGATTCAACCATTTAACAAGAATCGTAGAACGATAAAATATTTGATTCGTTCACTCGTCAAAAATATTCAGTGTTATTTTTATTTTTGAATCGATCACAAACTATAGAATCCATTCACGAAGAGTTCAAATCCAAAAGAAATATTATAGTGCACGACTGGGTCACACGTAATTACTATCATGTTCAAGTTGCTTGGAAAATAGGAAATTACGCAAGTTAGTTTAGAATTTAGAAAAATTATTAAAAAATAAATACGAAAAAGATTTATATTTATTTTAATAGCACAACAAACTTGTATCGGGTTGATCAATAAGAGCGCTACAAAAGTTTTTTTTAAATAAAACCTGGCACGATTGCAGAAGTCCAGGCGCTGAACACAATTTTCAACGGTTTTCAAGTATAAATCGGCCGATACTGCCTGCAATTTCGAGGTGGCCAAGCGACTGGACCATTTCGTGAAAAAACAAACCAAATCTCCAAACTTGGTTTCCAATAAATTGATTATGTCATTCGCTGTGTGGCTTGTGGCGCCGTCCTGTTGGAATCACATGTCCTCCAAGTCCATATCATCCAATTGGGGCCAAAAATATTCGGTTATCATTGAACGGTAGCGATCCCCATTCACAGTAACGTGCCGGTCTTAATCATCACGGAAGAAGTACGGCCCAATGACGCCGCCGGCCCATAAACTACACCAAACCGTAATTTTTCCGGGATGCAATGATGACTCATGGAGTACGTGTGGATTGCTGCCTGACCAATTCCGCATATTTTGTTTATTGAGATGCCATTCAGCCAGAAATGAGCCTCATCGCAGACGATGATTTTTCGATGAAAATCCGATTCATTTTCATGTTGTTGCTCAGCCCAATTTACGAACATACGACGCTTTTGGTGGTCAAGCGGCTTCATTTCTTGCATCAATTTAATCTTGTAAAGATGTAGGCCAAGATCTTTTCGCAAAGTTCGCCCCAACGACGTCACAGAGATGCCCAACGCTTGAAAACTACGTGTGAGAGACACATTTGAGCTTTCTGCAACTGAAGCCTCAGCTGCAGCAATATTCTCGACACTACGGGCACTTCTTTGTCTCACTGGCACGGGAATATTTTGCACTGCGCCTGTGGATTCAAATTTTTACACTAGACGCTCAATTGTTGATCTGCTAGGACGATTATGACGATTATGACGACATAAATTGGACGTAGCGCTCTTAACGTTGAGGCCACTGACTCCGAATTTCGGTAGTTAATTTTAATAATTTCGACTCGTTGTTGGCTCGTATATCTTTCCATTATAAAATGGAAAACCTTACTGGAGAGAAATGACAAAAGAGCGACAAGAAATATGGCGTCGTTTGCTGTCCCTGTCGCTCTACTTTTGTAGCGTCCCGGTTGAAAACCCCTTTATATTAGCTAAGAATTCAAGGACGGCATTTGAATACTTAAAAAAATATGTATTTATACAAAACAAATTTTTAAATCGTTAGAGTGGTTTTTTTAAACTACTATATTATATTTTTTTGTATGTAAGTTAACTTTGTTAACATTTTTATATAAGAAAATCGGTATGCTAATTTTGAGTATGTATTATTACTATTATGAAGTTTTTTGAAAGTAGGTTTATTAATGAATGTATGTTTATAATAAACCTAGTTTCCAAATAATTCATTAACCCGTTTTCAAAACACATATGGAATTTTCAAATTCAAATATTATTTTATTTTTTTCAAAATTTTGATATTACTGATATTTTGATGGAGCTTTTGCACAAAAACTTTTATTAAAATAGGTTGGGCTAATAAAGAGAAATTTAATAATAATAATACTGTTTTTTTTTTTTGTATCAAAAATGTTGGAGCCATTTTTGATATAAATAAGCCTTTCCTTAACGTGGTGTTCCTTAAACATCGATAGTAATCGATAGTGACTATCGAAAACATCGATGGTTTTTATAACTATCGCATGTGTCATAATATATATACATTTTTGATTACCTCTTTCATTTTTTACTAGACACTTCCATTCGCTTTAAAAAACAATGAACACTGAATGCACTGTCTAAGAGAATAAGTATGGGGAACCTCCATGGCATTAGACAAGTTCTTCTGCATACCGGCAACGTCAGAGAGAATGTTTTCGATAGCTGGTCAAGAAATATTGAGTGAACGTCGCAACAGACGGAAGCCCAAAAGATAAAACGAACTGCTTTTTTTTAAGAAAAACTAAGCAATCCTTAAGATAAATATATTTTTTTAAATATTTCTGTCTCTTAATAAACAGATTTTGCTTATAAAAATAGTCGATTCTTAGAATTTAACCAATGTTATAACGGGTGATTTTTTAGCTGGTTTGGTTTTGGCAACACTGGTTTTGACAGCTGACGTATGTTTAGTACCTTGTGTCACTGTCAAACAGCTTCAGTTTGGTTTGCAATTTAACCATGGATCGTCTTACAAATGAACAACGCTTGCAAATTATTGAATTTTACTATCAAAATTCGTGCTCGGTTCGAAATGTTCATCGCGCGCTGCTTCCATTTTATGGTCGGCATTCTCGACCTTCTGAGCAGTCTATTCGGAAGATTGTGACCAAATTTCGCACCAAATTTACTTTGTTGGACATTAAACCACCAACACGTTTACGTACTGTGCGTAGTGAAGAAAATATTGCGGCCGTATCAGCTAGTGTGACAGAAGACCGCGAAATGTCGATTCGGCGCCGTTCCCAGCAGTTAGGCCTTTGTTACAGCACTACGTGGAAAATTTTGCTGAAGGATTTGGGCGTAAAGTCTTTTAAGATACAGCTGGTGCAAGAGCTAAGGCCAGCCGACCTACCACAACGCCGAATTTTTGGTGAATGGGCTCTTGGAAAGCTGGCCGAGGATCCGCTTTTTTATCGAAAAATTGTGTTCAGCGATGAGGCTCATTTTTGGTTGAATGGGTACGTAAATCAGCATAATTGCCGCATTTGGAGTGAAGATCAGCCAGAAGCATTGCAACAGCTACCAATGCATCCCGAAAAAGCCACTGTTTGGTGCGGTTTATGGGCCGGCGGCATTATTGGGCCATATTTCTTCAAAGATGATGCGAATCGCAGCGTTACTGTCAATGGTGAACGCTACCGAGCGATGATAACAAACTTTTTTTTGCCCGAAATGGAAGTTCTTGACTTGCATGATATGTGGTTTCAACAAGACGGTGCCACATGCCACACAGCACGCGAAACAATGGCGCAATTGCGAGGCGAGTTTGGTGAACAGTTAATTTCACGTTTCGGGCCGGTCAATTGGCCGCCTAGATCGTGCGATTTGACACCATTAGATTATTTTTTGTGGGGGTATGTCAAAACTAATGTCTATAGGGACAAGCCTGCTTCGATTGACGCACTGGAAGCCAACATCCATGCATTCATTCGTGAGATACCGGCCGATATGTGTGAAAGAGTTTGCCAAAATTGAACTCAGCGGATGGGCTACCTGAGACGCAGCCGCGGTCAACATTTGCATAAAATTATCTTTAAACATTAAATTGCAAGGTTCAAACTATCGATTCAAATAAGTATTTCATTCATTTTTTCGAATTTTTGTGTTTTTTTTTTTTAAAAGTTCTAAACCTCTTAAAAAATCACCCTTTATTTAATTTTTTTTAACTATCGATAGTATATCGATACTATCGGGTATTTTAAAAAAAGTATCGTGAACTATCGCAAATGCCAAGTATCAATGTTTAAGGAACACTACCTTAACGATTTTATGTCAAGTACAGTTATTTTTGGAGCTAAAAATCAATTTCCCTTCTGGAGAGTAACCAAAAAGCCTTAAGTTCAAAATTTCAAGAAAATCGCTTCATAGTCAGTGGGTTGGGCTGTAGACAGGTGTAGACAGAATTCTGCCAAATACTTTTTTCGTGTCCTCTATCATGCTAATGTCATGTTTGAGTGTCATCTCAATTTTTGTATTGTCTGTCTGTCTGTTTGTCTGTCTGTCGGTCAGTCGGTCTGTCTGTCAGTCGTTCTGTCGGTCTGTCGGTCTGTTTGTCTTTCTATCCGTCTATCTGGCTGTCTGTCTGTTCGGCTCAGCCTAAGTGGCTAAATAAATTTTCTTAAAGCTTTGTACATACATAGTGGTTTTTGGTGATTCTGTCCGCACGATTTTTTTTATATTTTCTTAATACTAAATAAACGGTATCTGCTATAATTTTTTTCAAGCAATTTTACAAAATCTTTTTTTTTCTCAAAAATGGCTCCACAATTCTCCTTTAAAAGATTCAATAAATTTCTTTTTGTAAAAGCTACCTTTGGATGGGAAATAATTTTTCAAAAAAATGGTTATTAATGGTAACTTCCAAAGAACCATTTTCTATTTTCAATTCTCTTCAAAACGGTTCTTTTGATTTGAATGATTTTCTTAAACAGAAGTTTCTAAACCATGTTAAGAGTTATTGTAGCCAAAATTTAAAAATATATATATTTTTTGGATTTTTGAAATTGTTTAATGTTTTTTTGGGAAATCAAATATTATGAAAACTAAACGGTCAAATTTTATAAAATTCGGTATAAAGGAATTATTTTTTTACACTCTGTAAAGTTTTTTGAGAAAAAAATTACTTTTATGAAAAAATAACGGTACTTTCCTTACAAATGTTAAAAAACTGTCAAGAATAATATTTTTTTCTTTAAAGCAACTCCAACGATTTTCATTAAACATTTTCTGTGTGCTAAAATTAGAGTGATGTGTGTGTACTACCAAAAATTATAAAAATTTACATATAGCAACTCTTAATAGTCCTTCTCATAGAAAGTTTTTTTTTTCAATTTTGAATTTTGCCATTATTGGCTAAACAGATTTAAATATTTTTTTGTATGTACGAATTACCAATAAGATTACCAATATTGCAAAATTTTCAAAAAAAGTGTTAAGGAAGCTTAGGTCCAAAAAAGCTCCAGGATTTGACTTAATAACGGCAGACATTTTAAAAATACTCCCTCGTAAAGGGTTTATTAACCTCCTTTACATAATAAATGCCGCTCTTAGGTTAGAATATGTTCCGAGCCAATAGAAAGTTGCGGAAGTCATAATGGTATTGAAACCTGGCAAATCATCTCACGAAAAGAAGTCTTACAGACCGATTTCGCTTCTTCCTATTATATCAAAAGTTTTTGAAAGAATACTACTCCTGCGCCTGCAACCGATAATAGAAGAGAAACAATTAATACCTGAACATCAGTTCGGATTTAGAAGCAAGCATCCGACAATTGATCAAGTGCATAGAATTACTGACGTAATTGAGAGAGCTCTTGAAGAAAAGAAAATCTGTTCGACTGTCTTTTTGGACGTGTCGCAGGCGTTTGACAAGGTGTGGCACGAAGGCCTCAAATTCAAATTAAGACAAGTTCTGCCTGAAGGACCTTACAACATTCTAAACGGATATCTACATGAAAGACTTTTTCGTGTAAGACACGGAAATGACTATTCTGATTTCAAAGAAATAGTGGGTGGGGTACCACAAGGAAGTGTATTAGGTCCAGTTCTGTACCTTTTATTTACACACGATATACCTCAAACAGATGACACTATTGTAGCCACGTTTGCTGATGATACTGCAATGCTAGCAGTAGGCAAAACGATTAGCGAAACTACAATTAAATTACAAAATGCTCTTAATAATGTTAATGAGTGGACGAAAACATGGCGAATAGCGCTCAATGAACAAAAGTCAGTCCACGTGGACTTTACGTATAAAAAATAAATAGATTACCCGTCTTTCTTAATACCGCTCGTGTTCCATTTGCAAATGAGGCAAAGTATCTGGGAATGACTTTAGACGCGAAATTAAAATGGAAGCTGCACGTCAAAAAATAAAATGCAAAGAACTGAAAAGTAAATTAAGAGATATGAACTGGTTACTCGGTAAATATTCAAAGCTTAGCATTGAAAATAAATTGATTTTATACCGACAGGTTCTTAAACCTGTTTGGACTTATGGTATACAACTTTGGGGTTGTACCTGCGATTCAAACTTAAATAACTTACAAGCGTTTGAAATAAATTGCTTAGGTCATTTGTAAATGCTCCGTGGTATATAAGAAACGAAGATCTTCACAGGGATCTCATTATTCCTACGGTCCGGGACGAAATAAAAAGTTTCGCGCGAAAACATAGAAATCGACTATTAGAACACGCTAATTCAACGATTATTGACATTCTTGACGAGTCGAATTTAGTACGCCGTCTGCGAAGAACAAAACCTTCCAACTTGGTGCGGTGAACAGAAAACCGCTTTAAAATCGCGGATTCAGCAGGAACTTTCACCGGAAAGTAACCTGCAACACGTTACTTAACTTCGTTAAAAATAAATTGCTAGATAAGATTCAACTTAGTTGCAATCGGGAAGTGGAGGTGGTTTTAGTGTAGTAAGAATCTCACACTTCTATGAGCACGCGTTTTTCGGTCCTCATAGAGCCTGAATAGCAGGTTTTGGACCTATCCACGGGAAAAAAAAATCTTTCTTATCCCAATGTCCATTCGTCATTCGTCATTTGTGGCCAGCGAATCATTAGTACGTGGCGTAAGCAACAATTAACAAAAATCTATTCTAAATTCTGTAAATTAAATTAAATATTTTTTTGTTAAAGAATGATTAAAAATGCAAAGTTTTGATATGTTATCATGAATATTGAATAGTTTGTATATCACTCGACAGGTACCTCCTTAAGTAGGTACCTAACCTATACTCAAGTTCATAGCGAAAATATTGGCAAAGTGTACTTAGTTGACTCCGCATTGTACTTGAATTGAATTCATAAACATAAACTTTGTAAAAAGTTTAAAGTGGTCTCTGCAACCACCTTTACTGGTAGGTAGGTATAAATTTTGTAATAAAAGAGAATACATTTAGTTCGTTCTTTCCCAGGATATGCTATGTACTTATATTGGACAAAAGATAAATCGAGTAACGAGTTTTATTGCGTCCGGAAATATTTTCCAACACTCCATTTCAACCAACACGAAAGCTTGTAGGTAGGTACAATTTTTGTGAAAAAGAAAATTAAATATATATTTTTTGTAACATATATAGCTAGATGTATGAATTTTCCAACACCAACAATGGAAAGGATTTATTCATATATAAATAACCCAAGTGATGACTGGTGAGTGAATGGGGGAATTAATACTTTTGTACACGTATCCCTTAGGGAGCGGCTTTGGATAGGAATCTGTGAAGTATATTGTTGCGAATAACCAACAAAAAAAATATATTTAAAACACAAAAAAGGCATTTTAATGCCTGCAAAGAAAATTGAGTTTAAATTTTTAATTAATTATACTCACAGTATTGATGTCTTGATGTTAAAACAAAAAACTTTTGATAACATTGAAATATGAAATATCATTTTACGACTTGAGTGACAGGGTTTTTGAACTCATCTTTCTTAATTATGGATCAAAATAAAATTGATTTTTTTTACATTATTATACAAAAATGTAAGCTTGCTGTTTTTATCAAATAATAATATAACTGTTATTTGAAAAAAAAATTACTTTGAGTTGCAAATGGCATATTATTTTTTTTTTTTCAATTTTTATTATTTGGTTTTGATCATTGCATGTTTTTTGAAAAAAAAGCTTTTTTGTTTGTATGCCACTTACATCATACATACATTTTTTTTCAAATTTATATTTGGTAGTTATCTGGTGCGAAATTATTATATGGGTATAAGAAAATATTTTATTTAAAATACATACATAATTGAAATACCTGTCGAAATATGTGGAAATGTGTTGCAAATATGTATGAACATAATGATTCCAAACATTCCACAAAAATACTTATTTTATAATAAAGTGCGACTGTAATGTTATAAATAATAGGATTCGATTCAATAAGAGAAACTGATATCAAAAGCACGCATTGGTTATGAATTTTTGCATTTTTGTTCAGCTAAGGAAAGAATTTAAAAATATATGCATGACAATAAGTCCCTCATAAAACACAGGAGTCAATCAAAAACTGGTGAGGATTCCCCAAATGATGAGTATTCTATTGCGGTTTAATTATATTGGGTGAGAAATACAACTTTGTGTTTCACTGGAACAGTCATTTGTGAAAAAGGAGGTAAGATATGACACAAATTGGTTGCAAGTAAGTTTCCATCGGTGATCACATCGCATTATAAATTATGAAGTTTTTTTTTTTATTTAAACAAATCTTGGAATTTTATAGGAGGGAGACCTTGCATCAGATCCGGTAGCTCAGATTTCTTGCTAAGTTATTTTTGATTTTGGTCTAATAAATAATCCAAGTTTTCGACCTCAAGCCCAAACGCAACATGGTTAAAAATAAAAAAAAAAACCTAAATTTTCACGCTTTTTTCAGTAACTGTCAATTTTATAGCTAATGGACTAGTTTTTGATTGAAACATGGCTCTACGATTTGAAATTGATTAAATTATCATGCCCAAAATCGTCTCTGCAGAATCAAGAGTTTCCATAAAATTGAAAATTTGAAATTGAAACTCTTAACTTCTCAGACATGAAGTCAGTGGCGTAGCGTAGAGGGGTGGAGGATGCGGTCCATCTGGACAGGACAAATTTGTCACCAAAACATTTTTTTTTTTTTTTTTTTATCCGATGGGAATCTTCAAAAGACACTCGGTAAGAATCGGTACCAAGTAGTGTGGGACTCTTACCGCACTAAAACCACCGGTGAATCACGACCAATCTATGAAAGATCGACAAATGATTTTTCTTTCTTAATTTATCAGTCGCATTGTGGGAAGTTTAAGTTAAAACACTTTCCATAGCTTTTAGACCATCAGCTCATGAGGCTTGGTTCTTCTTAATCTCCGAACATTGTCTCGTACATTTAAGACGGTCTCCATTTCGGGGTTGGTATGACTTTGCAGTCGCTGGTTGTGTGATACAGCGTGTTTTTTAACCACTTCTGTAACCATTTCAATTTGAAGGTCACGATGTAGATCGCTATTTCTTGTATACCAAGGGGCATTTATTATTCCGCGAAGGACCTTGCTTTGGAATTTTTGGATGGGTTCAGCATTTGTTTTCTTTGCACAGCCCCATAGTTGGATGCCAAATGTCCAAACGGTTTTCAGTACTTGCTTATATAACATTAGCTTGTTCTGGATAGATAGGTCAGAGTTCTTTCCAAGTAACCAGTACATTTTTCTGTACTTCAAGTTTAGTTCGTCTTTTTTCTTTTTGATGTGCTCTTTCCATTTAAGCTTTGCATCCAAAGTCATTCCAAGGTATTTGGCAGTATTGGAGTAAGGTACTGTTGGAACATTTTTTATTTTTTTGTTTGTAAAGTTTATATGCGTCGATTTTGTTTCATTTAGTTTGATTCGCCATTTTTGCGTCCAATCAGTAACTTTATCGACTGCATTTAGCAGTTTTTGTGTAGCCTTCGTAACGGATATATCTGGCACCAATATTGCAGTATCATCAGCAAAGGTGACCATGATAGCGTTGATGTCCACTGGAATATCCCTTGTATATAACAGATACAGGGTTGGTCCTAGGACACTTCCTTGTGGTACACCGGCTTCAATTTTCTTTAGTTCCGAGTAATTTTGGTCGTACCGTCCTCTAAAGAGTCGGTTCGTAACGTAGGATTTCAGTATTTCGTAGTAGTGCCTGGGAAGATCCCTTTGCAGTTTGTACTCAAGTCCCAAGTGCCAAACCTTGTCAAAGGCTTGAGCAACATCTAAGAATAAAGCCGAGCATACTTGTATTTCTTCAAGTGCCTTTTCCACAACATCCGTAATCCGATGCACTTGGTCTATCGTGGAATGTTGATTTCTTAATTCAAACTGATGGCTTGGAATTAGTCTTCTTTCTTCTATTATTTTGCTTAGTCTATTCAGAAGCAGTTTTTCGAAAACTTTTGCCATGATTGGTATAATCGATATAGGTCTGTAAGATGTTACTTCTGTTGGATGCTTAGCTTGTTTAGGAATGACAATGACTTCTGCAATTTTGCAATGATGTGGCACATATCTTAGTTTAACGCATTCATTTATTATAAATTGGAGTCTTTTGAAGGCTATTGAAGGCATTTCTTTCAAAACCTGAGCAGTTATTAGATCGTACCCTGGTGATTTTTTGTTAGACAACTTATGTTGACACATACTTCTTACTTCTTTGAGCGTGACAAAAGGAATTTCACATTCGTCGTTTCTATCAACAAACTGTAATGGATCTGTAGCTGTGCTTGCTGGAAATGGCTTAAAAACATTCGCGAGATGTTCAGCGAAGAGATCAGCCTTTTGTTTTGGGTTTCCGATCCATTTACCATCTTGAGATTTTACTGGCGGGTTTTGTGCCTGTGGTCTTTTTTGGCGCTTAGTTGCTTTCCATAAGGAGTATTCTGTAGAAGCATCCGTCGTCAGACTATTCAGGAATCTACTAAGTGAATCACTTTTAAATTCCCAGATTCTTTTCTTAAGTTCATTGTTAAGACGGTTAAAAACTGCCTTATCACCTGGAAATCTCGTAGCTTGCCATTTTCTTCGAGCTCTTCTTTTCTCCAAGATCAGCTCCTTTATTTCGACAGGATATTTTATTTCTTTTTCTCTTGAGTTCGAAATTGTTGGAGTAATTTCTTCTGCAGCCTGTTGCACATCAGCAATGAATTGTTCTACTTCATGATCAATCTGTTCAATTGTTTGCATAGGGGATCTTAGGTTTATAAAACTTTCAAGTTTGTCTCTGAATTCGTTCCAGATTGTTCTTTTGTTTACGAGCTTAGGATTACTTTTTTCTATTATTTCTGCTTCACTCAGAGATAATATTACTGCAGTATGATCTGACGATAAATCGTAATTACCTTCGACACTTATATGGTTTCGTGTAATACCTTTTACTACGAAAAAGTCTATAAGGTCTGGTATTTTGTTAGAATCAGATGGCCAATATGTTGGCGAGCCAGGAGAATAAAATTCGCAGTTGTATTTGCGGCCTGCTTGACATAGCCGTTTGCCTTTCGTTGTTATGAGCCTAGATCCCCATTGGGTGTGTTTAGCATTGAAGTCGCCACCAACAAGGAAGTTATGTCCTAACAAATTTAGGAGTTCTGCATAGTCTTCTCTTTCTTTTTTATACCAATACTAACTGTTGTAACTTGCATGTTTTCATTAGTAAACTTAGGCTCTTCATAGTGTGTTAAGCACTTTTTTATTAGTATTGCTGATCCTCCCCTAGCTTTGTCATCTGGGTGCGGAGCGTGATAACACGTATAGTTAGGTAATTTACTATCAATAAATCACTACGTGAATCGGAAAATCTAACTTGCCCAGATTTTAACTGTGAAATCGCCCTCAGAAAATGTATTCATGCCCATTGAATAAATAAGTTTAGTGCGCAACAGCCCGTGGAGAACTAAGGCCTGGTGACTTACAACTCTCAACCATTCCTGTGTGCGTGTTGTTGGCAGGAATGGAGTGGACCTACAATTTTTTGCCGAGTCCGAAAGGCTAGATGAGAAGCACTTATTCGTGACAAGTATACTCTTAGAGGATTTGTCAGTTCCTCGCAAGAACCAGTACCTCGGAAAAACATTTCTGTTTTTAGGAGGTGGCAGCTGGGAATCGAACCCACACCTTCGGCATGGCAGTCCAACCCACTTACCATCATGTCCATTACTGAAATATTAAATTTTGTTCGAACGGTATTCAAACCAAAAATTTTTTGAAGCCAACAACAACATTGTACAACGTTTTTCTTTAGCTTAGTAGGGGTATAGCAATTAGTAAACATTTTTATTTCGCTATTCTTATGTATAAACGTCGGCTTTGAGTGAAAAGTTGTTAATTCCACTTTTTTTTTCAGTAAAGACAATTACAAAAAATGGCTCAGAATACAATAACTAGTTAAATCAATTTAATTTGACTGAATTTAGTAATAATATTATATTCAAATAGAGCTTACTTACGATGGAAGCACAGCTTTCGAAAGTTACATTCAAACAAATAAATATATAAATTATTCGTGTTTTGAGTTACTATAAATAAAAAAATAAACATCTATTAATGATGACTGTATATGAAAATTTTCTGAACTGTTTTAGATTCTTTCAAATAAAATAAAAACTATTTAGTTTAAGAGCTAGAGCAAGAAAAAAGTAGGTGGGTTCATAATGCAATTTATTACTGAAATGATTTTCTTCATGGAATATGTTCACGGGTGTCCTCTTAATGTAAATCAATAGTTTCGGGAGGGGGGGCAGTATAATGAGCATCAGCCACCATTTTGGAAAACGCATTTTATCAAATATCTCGTCCACTGTATATCGTAAGACGAAAATAGTACCAAGTCTTTTTTGGAAGTTAATAATTTTATGCACAAAGTATTGGATAAATCAAACTTTAAAGTGAATATTTTTCAAACGAAATTTTGTTTAAGTTTTTCAAAAAAATTAGCTTTAAAATTTAATTTCACTAGGCCTTTTTTTTATTCAAGCATGTCTTGAATGTCCTGCTATCTTGAATTTACATTCGGGGGAACATTCGTAATTTTTTTTTTGGCAAAATAGGAGCTAAATGTTTTACACTCTAAGCTTACAAAGCTTAAGCTTGTTAATAATGCCTTCGTGGAAATTATTTCATTAGTTTTCAGGGTTTAGTGACAAAATGAATGGATATTTGTGACAAGTGTTAATGGGGCATTATGCCTATTTCTTTAAAATTTGGTTTATTAACTTCTGATTAGAATTTATTATAATTTGTCCAATTTCACACATCAAAAATTTTTGAAAAAATCTCCACGTTTCAAGCTCTTAAGAATCGAAATCCATAATTTTAGGATGTCAAGCCTGTGTTTGTACAGATTTATGTTTGTCCGTTTGTTCATATTGTTTCACCGTTTTCTTTCATCATAATAATTTCAAGAATGAATAAAGATGTCATCTTCGGATACAATTTATTTTATAAAAAAGATGCTGGATGCGACCCACACTGGTAACTTCCCATTGGTGTCCTCAGAAGGTAGAGGCCAATGTTATTTTATTATTGAAAAATTGCCGATTTAAGATTTTTGAAAACGTTTTCAGGTGTTTAGTAAAGACCAAAGGCAGGGCCCAAACATCGTGTACTTAATGAGTACCTACAGTAAAGATATATGGGAAAAAAATATTTTGTTTTAAAATTTTTGGTAAAGTTTTTTCAGTTAAAAAAAACAGCATTTTGAAGGATTTTATGTTACTATCACCGTGACATAAGGCCAAGTGACATAATTATTATGTCACTTTCCAAAAGCTATGTAAGGCCAAATTTTAAGAATTGGCCTTATGTCGATTCACAAAGTGATATAGCCAAATTTGTTAGTGAATAAAGGCCAAACTTAAAATGTTTTGTTAAGAAAATTAATAATTGCTTTTTCTGAAATTAATTAATTTTATTTAATGGGATATGTACACGGAAAGAATTGAAAAATCACCAATTGAGAAATTTGCACGAATCAAGTTTTATTCGTAAATCAAGGCATTTTGAAACCAAATTAATACAAAAACTGGTAATTTAAAATTAAAATCGAAGTAATTTACAAAATTAGTTTTACGTGATCTGCAATTAAAATTCATGATTCAAGCTTGTTCTCTCAATAGCAAAATACAACTTTTTTTGGCGTAATTTACTCTTAAAAAAAATAATTTTACAAACAACATTTAAAAATATTGATTTGCGATAAATATTTTGTAATTTACATTGCACAATCACTGATTTACGATTTTTTGTTCGCAATTTGCAATTTCATGAGAAAAGTTGCAATTCAATATGCCGCAACCGTTTTTAGCTTGTTACAATTTCTTCGATAACCCTTTTTTTTGTCCAGCTACAACAGTTAAAAGTGACATAGAGCCAAATTGTTCTTATGTTACTTCGCAACTCTTAAAACTCTTAAAATTTGGCCTAATTTCGTTTTATTTAAACATTTGGCCTTTTATCAAAATAAGCATTTTATGTCTAAAAAAATACTGTGTTCAATTTTTTTTCTCAGTTTTTTTTTTTTCAAGAATTGTATTTGTAGAGTCCAAATCCTTATAGTTTGGCCAACAAAACTTTATGCCCTGTCCGAAAATTTAAAAAAGGGATTCAAAAGAGTTAAATGTGATTTTCAAAATGGTGGACAGGGCGTAAAGTTTTTTGGTCAAACTAAAAAAATGAGAAAAATGAAAACAATATTTTTTTTATTTTTGACATAAAATGCTAATTTTACTTATGCATACATTTTAAAGCAAATTTATGCAAATTTGGGAGTTTTTTTGGTATCAAAAAACCTATGAATTATTAAAAATGGAGTATTTCCAATGATGTCGCTTGTGTAGCTTACTAAATCAAACCGATATAAAATTTTGTTGAATTCCAATATATTGACTTGTTGCCAATTTTCAAAGGAAAATTCCACCGAAACAAAAAAAGCCATAACTATTCAAATCGAGACAACTTGAACAAACCTGAAACTAGGTTTTACTTAGTTCACTTTGAATTTTCAGTTTATCCTCTTGGCTACTGCTGCGCTGAGAAAAGGTCCCAAAATAAAAGTCACGAGGAAAACAGGCACTCTAGGAATTTTTTTTTGAAAAAAAGCTTAATCAATCAGAATGCTTATAATTTGCAAAGAAAGTAACCTAATTTTTGTGTAATTAATTGACCATAGGAATCCAAAAAGTCAGTTCTTAAAGTCATTCAAATTATATCCAGAATCACGCACGCACAAATACGAATACATATGTAAATTTGCCCAAAAATTAATTTCTTCACTACAAAGAGATAGAGCATAGAGGCATAAACCGTTTAAAAACAATTTTGAACGTCTGCGCCAACAATAGAGGTACATTATGTATGTAAGTGTTCCCTGAATGATGATTCAATTAAAAAAACTCCTGTCATTTTTAATAGGAAATTAATAATACTTGAAAAGGTTAATGATCTCTCTCTTTCTTAATGAACTCTTTATAGGTGAAATAATAAACATTTATTCTAGACAGAACATACAAAAATGTGCTCTCATTGATAAATAATTGCTCCATCCTTCTAAACAAATATAGAAATGGGAACACTCAAATACTAATGACTTCTAGTTTCAATCATTTCCCTAAGCTACCCAATTCATTTTAAACTAAATTTGAATCTTAAAATAATTTCATGGTATTCACTGCCAATATTTATTACAGTTATTTTAATGCCATTGAACCGTTCCCCGACAATGTGTAAATGCAATGTAAGTTTTGAAAAGTTAGTTCTTAAACGAAGCAACTCTATCAATTTGTTTTCTTTTTGTTGGAATATATCATTTCCCAGACGAAAAATTCCTTACAATCGCATTGTTTGTGGTTCATATATTCATTTCTACGACATGCATTTCCACCATGCAAAACATTCCACCCAACATAATATATTTTTTTAGATACATACATAAATGTATACCTATACTCGTATATTTATAACCCGAACAAGTTCATAGCAATTAAATTTAATGTGCTTACTACACTCTGGAGGAAAACAGAGCCATTCATTGCATTCAGCTCATTCATCTGGACCACCAAGCCCAGCCAGCAAAGATGCAAGCGAGGATCCGTAATAATTTTGCCAACATTTTTGGAATATGACCAATAAACGCCCTCGAAACCAAGCTGCAAGCAAAGAACTTCACCATCAGGACTTTTCCAAATACACTATTTAATATAATGTATGTAGTAAGGTATATATGAAGACTGCACACTCACTTGGACACGGATCAATTGCATCCACCGTTTAGCTAGAGAAATATGCCCATTGACTAGCTGGAACTGCATGATGCCAAAATCGAAGGAGGGCTGCACAAAAAAAAAATATAAAACGAATTGCAAGGACGAATGTTTAAGAGCACAGTTCTGTCAGTGCCATTCCTGCTGGTTATGGGGAATTAAGTACTCCTCGAGCGAACATTTCACAGTCACTTGGCTGCACGCGGGCACCCTGTTTGTGACTTCTGCGTCAAATCGCAGGTCTCCAGTGGATAAGATAATAAATAGTAGTAGTGGCTCCAGCTTCATCTCGTATAGAGTAAATAGTTACACAGAGAGGCATTGAATACGAATGAGAGATTTAAAGCTCCCACACACCTTGAGTGTTTATATATTTTTGTGACCTTTTTTTGTATATAAAAAAAAATAAAAGTATCAAAATAATAGCAAATTGGTGAAAGTCTTAAGTCTTCTACTTGGCTGATTTATTTCAGTAGTATATAGAATTTGTATTATAAAAAAAAACCTTCTTATAGAAAGTATGCCTGGCTAAGGGTAAAAAAATTTCCAGCTTAATGATTAGGAATTCTAATCTTGTTTGATATAGTTTATAGTGGATTCTGGTAAAAGAATTCAAGTAAGTTGAGCTGAACTTAATACAAATTGCGTATGACAAGGCCCTCACTACATCACTGATGAGTCAAAGTGAGTAAGCTGGACGAAATGCCAATTTGTAGGACTAAAGGCAATACAAAGCTGGAAAGCACCAACTGCATATAGTGTGGCTGTTAGTGAGACCAACTTGTCGTTTTGACGGGTTGAGCTTTAGTATACTAATAGGTCATATCCTTACTTTACTTTTTAGAAGTGTTTCCAAGGTGGAAACACTGCCAGAAGATCGAGAAAAGGGTTGCCATTTGTTTTATACATTGGTCTATAAATTGAGAACCCGAGGTCGATGACCAAAGCACTCTCTTTGATTTCGGCTTGAAACCATAGGACCATATTATTGATTTTCTCCCTCCCATCCCCTTGCATGAATTGGGTGGAAAAAAGCCGCTTTGGAAGGGAAAATGTAAAGCCAAAAAAGTAAGAAAAATATTTATGTTATTAAAATTTAAAAATTGGTGTCGAAGCAGAATTTAACCATCTACTACACTGTATGCAAAGTTGATTGAAAAACCTACTTTAACTTTATAAAAAGTCACTCTCAAAGTGCTGGGGAGGGGGAATGTGAAAGTTTAACAAACTAAAATATTTACCTTGGAATAATCTAAGCATATGGCACATGATTTAAGGATTTTTTTTAGTGCCCAATCTTTTGAAATCAAAATGAACTCGATACAACTACCTTAAAAAAAGTTATTGTCTATTTTTTATAAATGATGACGGAATTTTAAGTGAAACAAGTAAAATTCTACCAAATTTCAACACCATAGTGATGAAACTTGGACCACATATGAAATTTGTCATTAGTAATAAAAATCAAAAAAGTCTACGAAAATATTTGTAATGAAAAATTTTGAACTAAAGGGTTTTCAACAGGGACGCATCAAAAGTAGAGCGACAGGGACAGCAAACGACGCCATATTTCTTGCCGCTCTTTTGACATTTCTCTTCAGTAAGGTTTGCCATTTCATTTCATGATGGAAAGATATACGAGTCAACAACGAGTCGAAATTAGTAAAATTTACTACCGAAATTCGGAGTCAGTGGCCTCAACGTTAAGAGCTCTACGTCCAATTTATGGTCGCCATAATCGTCCTAGCAGATCAACAATTGAGCGCCTAGTGGCAAATGTTGAATCTATAGGCACAGTACAAAATGTTTTCGTGCCAGTGAGACAAAGAAATTCCTGTAGTGTCGAGAATATTGCTGCCGCTGAGGCTTCAGTTGCAGAAAGACCAAATGTGTCTCTCACACGTCGTTCTCAAGCTTTGGGCATCTCTGTGACGTCGTTGTGGCGAATTTTACGAAAAGATCTTGGCCTACATCCTAACAAGATTAAATTGATGCAAGAACTGAAGCCGCTTGACCACCAGAAGCGTCGTATGTTCTTGAATTGGGCTGAGCAACAACATGAAAATGATTCGGATTTTCCCCGAAAAATCATCTTCAGCGATGAGGCTCATTTCTGGCTGAATGGCTTCGTCAATAAACAAAATATGCAGTATTGGTCAAGTAGCAATCCACACGTACTCCATGAGTCATCATTGCATCCCGAAAAAATTACGGTTTGGTGTGGTTTATGGGCCGGCGGCGTCATTGGGCCGTACTTCTTCCGTGATGATCAAGACCCGCATGTTACTCTGAATGGGGATCGCTACCGTTTAATGATAACCGAATATTTTTGGCCCCAATCAGATGATATGGACTTGGAGGACATGTGGTTCCAACAGGACAGCGGCACAAGCCACACAACGAATGTCACAATCAATTTATTTGAAACCAAGTTTGGGGAACGTGTTATCTCACGAAATGGTCCAGTCGCTTGGCCGCCTCGGTCGTGCGATTTGACGCCATTAGACTATTTCCTATGGGGCTACGTCAAGTCTTTTATTCTATGCCAACAAGCCAGCGAGGATTGATGAACTTCGTACGAATTTCGAACGTGAAATTGCAGCAGTATCTGCCGATTTATGCTTGAAAACCGTCGAAAATTGGGTTCAACGTGTGGACTTCTGCAAGCGTGTCCGTGGGGGCCATGCAAAAGAAATCGTGTTCCATACATAATGGCATCAAACGTTGTTTCCCAGGAATAAAGAATTTCATTGATATCCAAAACCGTTTTTTTTTTTTTTAAACTTTTGTAGCGCTCTTATTGAAAAACCCGATAAAATTGACAAGAAATAATTGGAATCTTAGAACAATTTTGGACTTTGAGTTTGAATCAGCAGATGAAAAAAAACTCAATAAACATATTTTATTGTATGTAGTTAAACTTTAACGGTTTTCTGAAGTTGAACACTATATTCTTCCCATACATCGATGGTCCCGTGCAAAACAATACTAAGTGCGTTTATGCTACTTTTCAGGAGAGACGTTTAAAGTTTTTTTGATATAACTTTTTTTCTTACTGACGGATTTTGAAGCTGAATGCTTTAATATTTTTATTATTTTTATACTTTTTTTAGAAATAGTGTCAAATCAAAAGTAATGACTTAATCTATGTCAAATTGGAGTTAGTATTGTTTTGAGAGTATGACTCTAAATTTTCAACATACTATGTGATGTTAGTTCTATTCAAAACGGGAAACAATCTATGAAAAACTATTTTAAATGCACTTAGTATGAAAGTGGTTGGAGATCAATAGGAAAATAGGGACCTAAGTGTAAGTTAGTTTTGTTTATTTTGTTATTTTCACTATAACTCGTGATCAAAATATCAGATAGTATAAAAATAGTCAATTAAATCGTTAAAAAATTACTTTTTTATTTTAAACAGAATCATTTACAAGTTCATAATTATATACATAACATATATATTAATGTTCATTCATCATTTTCAGAATCTGATGGAATTGAGACACAGGATGTGGACTTTATAGTTCTGAAAAATTGTTGGTACGCTTTAGGAATAAGGTTTTGATCGCAGAGCCAAATTAAATCCAAGTATTTTTCAACGGAAACGGAAAGAGGTTCCTTGTAAACGGTATGAAATACATCGGGTGGAAGTTTCCTTGATCGGTTTTTGTTTTTAGTTTTCTTTTCAACACATAACTTTATTGTTTTGTATTCATTTTCAAATAAATGTTTATAATCCATTTCAAAAGGTCTTTTGGCATCGAAGGAAACATCGCGGATCTTGCTTAAAGAAATTTTTTCGTTTTCAGTGTTTTTTTCCCAATTCATAGAATAAGAAAAGTTTTAAAATTTTTAAAATCTTCTTGTGCCATCTCTATTACTTCGTAAAATGGTTTTTTGGTTTTCGAATTCCGTATAATCGAGTACCATTCAATTGGTGTGTAGACTGTTTTATTTTTTTGACATTTTTCAATCATGGCGTGTACACTATCACCTTCGTTTTGAGTATGTCCTCTCTCTAGAAATCGATGAGTGATATTTATCATAAAGTGTTTTGAAGCCCATGCAAAGAAACCGAATACGACTTTGTTTTTATTTTGGCCCCCACAGTTATCTGCCCAAAAGTGGAAGTTTCGTACACCTTTTGCAATGTGTGTTTCAATAAATTTATTAAGACAGTTAGACACCTCTAAGGACCCCTTTTTGGCAATGGTTTCATCCCAAACGTAGCACCTGGCTTCAAGGGAGGCAAGCTCATAAATAGTGAAATTATATACCTGCAATTTTCGTTTGTAATAAAAGCAACTAGCATTGGCATTGGGAGCGGATAAGATTTTTTCGAAATCGAAACAAGCAGTTATAGTATCTACAGCGAGCTGAGCAGCTATTTTGTCTGCTTCTTTTAATTCTCTAGCCTTTTGTTTATTAAATAAATGTTGTGCGTTTTCGTTACGAGCTGCATTTTTTTCATCACTAGACATATTTTCAAATTTCAAGCAAAAATCACATTGATCTTTTTTCGGCACGTAAAAGCTTATGTTAAAGCTAAAGTTGAAAATGTCACGATACTGCCTCAAGGTAACTTTGTTTGAGGTATCGAAATTATTAGACTTGAACCATTCTTCGTATAAGCGAAACATTTGTCCCACTGACTTAATCTCATTTCCGAGGTATTGTTTCTTTGTATCTTTTCGACAGTAATGAGAATCCATTAGTGGAAAGGATTCAATGTTTTCCTTTACAATTGATTTTGAGATTTCTTTTAGCTCATTAACTGGTCTCAAATGCTGGCCCCTCTTATCTGGACTTATTGTTACGCCATCATTGTTTGCAATCTTATTGAAAACCGTCCGAATAGTTTGTGCAGTAATTGAAAATGTGTTTAAAAACATTTTTTGACAAACTTGGACTTTTTCATCGACACCGTTTTTGACGAACTTGAAATAATATTTTCTAGTACACGTCCTTCTGGAAGTTGTACCCACCAGAGTTCTTTTTTTGTCATTCATTTCTACGAGCCTTGCCAAAAAGTCCCACTGCTGGGCGTTTTCTTCCACTTTTTGCCTTTAGATTTTCGGGAGTGTTGTAGTTATGATTTACATCAATTTTTTCTTTTGAGGTGGTGTTAAAACGCTATGTGCTGGCCTTGAAGTGCTGGAGTCAGAAGAATATTCATTGTCCGGTTCGTACTCGGATCCACTATCTAGAAATGGTTCTGTAAAAGAAGTACGTAAGAGATACATTCAAATTCATAGGAAATGGAATGACTCCTAAATGTTAAGCAATTTACCTATGAAGTCTGAACCTTCAGAATCATTTAGGGATGCGGGGTATTTTGTTGAATTACCTATTAGAAATACCTTTGAATTAGTTTCATAGCAAATGAAAAGCTTATTAATGTTAAAGTACCTGAATCATTGGCGCCAATCAAGTGGAAATCTTCTGTTTCATTAGTTGGGAACTTTTTATTTTCATCTGAAGTAAATTACTTTAAAAACTATATTTTTCAGAATTTGATATTAGTACTTACCAATTTCATTTGATTTTCTTGCAAGATCAAGCATTTTTTTCGCCCTGGAAGCCATAATTGTATTTATTTTAAGGAAAACTTTGTCATTCATTCGGCTCATAAGCACAACTGCACAAAGTTCTTCCAGACATTAACGTTGTAACGGTACTTAGAGTATGGCATAAGACAAAAAAAACACTGGAAAGCATACTAAGATACACATAGGTGTCATCTTCCTTCTCTTTTGTACACACAGAAAAATACTAAATGACACATAAGTGAAATTAAATTCTAAAAATTCCATGCAAAACAATACTATATCAATATAGCATCATTGTGTTCAGTGAAAATTCCATTGATAAAAATACTTAGATCAGTTGGTATGTTTTTGCTCGGAATAAGTGTTAAAATAGGGCAGTATACTAAGTGCTTTTATAGCTCTAACTTCAAGACCTTTTGTTAAACTCGCATGAAAAAAATTTTAAAAATAAAAATCGATACGGGGATTCTAATGGCATTCATAACTCAAAAGTATACTATGTGCATTTAGTATGTTTTTGCACGGGGCCATCGACATAGACTTATTTTTTACAGTTACATTTTAACCGTCGTTCTTTATGAATTGGCTCCATTGCACGACCCTTTTATGATTGTTTCCTACCAAGTATTATGAAGATAATCTTAAAATTTACTTATATAAACTTTTAATAGCACAACACTAAAAAAATTTAACTATGCCTTTGAACACAAATAAAAAATTTGTCAAGGTGTAAACTTCACTCAATTAACCTTTGTTGCAGTTAAACGTTTAATTTACATTTTAATTATGATCTTTTTTATGACTCTTGACTATGATTATTAAATCCATAAAAATAAGATTCACTTTCCTAGTATGCTTAAAGTAGCTATGTGAAATGTCAACAGTTTTCATTGCATCATTAAAGTGAATTTACTTATACACATTTGAGTATACTTAAAGATTTATTAACAATTTTTAATGGATAAACCAATCAAAATATGAAATATCTTCATAAAAGTTCTTTATACATTGAAATAACTGTTCAAATTCATAAGATATATTAGATTTAACTCGAAAAATATTCCCAGAATTTTTGCCTATCTTTTTCATCAAAAATCAAATAAAAATAAAAATTCTTTCATCAACGAAATACAATAATCTTTCAGAATCTTTTCATAGATTGTCAACAAAAACTACCTTTTAGTGGTTGCAACATTTTCCAAATAAATTTATTGAAATATTAATAGAGCTCTCCTTTTGTACATAACTCTTTCATAATCCATTATGGGGAAAGGAAGTCCAACAATTTTAAAAGATTGATTTAAAATCTGGTATAATCTTTTTTTTAAGGAATAATAATAAAATCACCAATCACACTTTACGTTCTGGGAAAAATAAATAAATACAAACATGAATGAAAAAAATGGATAAACTGGAAACGGAAACCAAAATAAATTTGTCATTTCAAATTGAAAATTCACCGAACGCAGCACAAGCTGTCATTGTTCTCCTTTCGAGATTCACATTCAATTCAGAGTTCGTGGGTAGTATTCATTCAATTGTGTTGATACACTTCGTCGATGAGATGTGACTGTGAATTTGCTATATTGAACTAGCAGTACGTCTACATAAATTCCAACTAACAAACCACATTTTGTTTGACTTCGTCAACGGTAGATACAAGTTTTGTGGGTACCTATGTACCCACGCTACATAATGTATAGGTATGTAGGTCGAAACAATTCGAGCTGTAAAAAAAAAGACTTATCAAACATTATTATTTAACTTTTTACTAAAAAAAATCCTTGAATCCTTTTGGCAAAAAAGGATTTCAATGGCCAAAGATGACAACACATTGATAAATTGTTTGTTCATGTCGCATGAGGCCCATTTTGATCTTAACGGCAATGTAAACAAGCAAAATTGCCATATGGAGTGAGTTTAATCAAGAAATGCTCCATGAAATATAAATGCATCCAGAATGAGTCACTGTGTGGTGCGCAGTTTTATCAAGGTGTAGGCCGTTTTTGAAGACGTCATCTGCGCTAAAAATGAAATTACAGAGTGATCATAAACCCAAATTGCGCAAAAGTTTTCTGTTAGAAAACACTAATACAAACTTTGCTGCATAAGCAATGTGTTTGATAATGCAGCTGGCTGAAGTCACATGTTCGAAAACATCATCTTCAGTGCAGCTGTGCAGTAAAAAAATCGGGTTGACGAACAAAATATTTGTTGAAGAGTCAGAGAGCGTGTTCGTAAACTTCAAATGCGTTTGCCAGTAAATTAATTCACGTTGATCAAACCGATTTTTTGCTGGACGATTGCATATTTGACAATAGTAGTATTATCGCCAGATAATGACGATCATCTGACGATCAAATTGAATTTGATCTGATGTTTTCGAAAACAGCTGTATTGTCGGACCATACTTCTTTGAAGGAAACGGTGTACCAGTAACTGTCAATGGGAACTGTTATTTAAAGATGTTGATGGAGTTTTTTACCTTGAACTGTGCCGAAGACGTATTCCCATCAACATCATTTGGTTTCAGCAAGATGAAGCAACTGCACATATAGCTAGACCAGTTATGGTTTTCAGGAACTCCAATTTTCGTTGGGCCTCAAGGCCACCTGACCAGACTGCACCAGACATTTTTTATGGGGCTATATCAAACAAGATGAGTACAAAACGAAACCTAGGAATTTGACTGAATTTAGGCAGTCCATTACGACAATTGTTGAGGCGATCCCAACTTCAACCCTTCAGACCGCAGTGAACAATTTTCTGATCAAGTGCCGCATATGCGTGGGTGAGCGTAGAGGTCATTTGCGGTCTATAATCTTTAAAAACAATTAACTATTTAAAATAAAATTTAATTTTAACCACTGAAAAAGAAATGAAATACATCGATTAAAAAAAAGAGTTATTTGAATTTCGTATTGAAGCACAATTGGTGCGCCCGCCACCCTGTAGTTAAAGGTATCTCAGAACTAAGAGCTCGAAGGTATGGAAAAATTTTTATTGAATTTCATTTAGAAAATATTATTATCTATAAAAAAGCTTAAATTTTGTTATAAAAATTTCGACATATAGGAGCAAAGAGCGAAAAACCAGCCACTTTTTGAAATAAAAATATTTTTTAAATGATCCCTATTAGATCTTAAATTTTAATATTTTCTGTAAGATGTTCAGATGACCAATGACCTTATGGTCCAGTGCAAATAGACATTGACCACAGAAAAGTTGAATTTTGTTGGATATTATTCATATTCATAAGGTGTATCCGAAAGTTCATGCACGAATGCAAATGCTGCAACGGAAAACAAGAGCAGCAAGAGAGGATATTAGGAAAGAGAAAAAACCCTGCGTAGAAAGAAAAGAGCATCCGTAGCCTCTCAGCTCAGGTATCTCAAGGAGTCTAGCACCGCCACAAACACCCGCCGGTTCTACAAAACAGCCAAGCAGCCAAGGAACCTAGTCACCAAAGCACAGGGAATTGTTGACGTGCTTAAGCAGCATTTCCAGCTGCTGCTTAATGGGCATTCTGTGGAGGAAGCGACAGGAGAACAAAGAACCATGAGACCAGTCAATGAAGATCCAGTCCCAACGCCCAGTACTGAAGAGATTAAGAAAGCTATCCACAAGCTTAAGAACAACAAATCCGCCGGCTAGGATGGCCTACCTGCGGAACTCTTCAAGTATGGAGGAGATGTCCTGGTAGGGTGCATACACCAGCTCATCAACCAAGTGTGGGAGGAGGAAAGTATGCCCGACGACTGGTCAATTAGCTCCATATGCCCAATCTACAAGAAAGGCGATCCTATGTCCAGCTAAAACCACAGAGGTATATCCCTGCTTAATGTTGCATACAAGATCCTATCCAACGTACTATGTGAGCGTCTTAAATCTTTCTGCAACACTATGATCGGCACGTACCAGTGTGGCTTCAGGCCAGGCAGATCAACGATAGACAAAATCTTCTCATTGAGGCAAATCCTGGAAAAGACCAACGAATTTCAATTCGAGACCCACCATTTTTTCATCGACTTCAAAGCTGCATATGATAGCATAAGTCCCAGAGAGCTTCTGTTGGTGACGTCAGAGCTCAGGATTCCGAAAATACTGGTCCAGCTATGCCACATGACATTACAAAATACGCTGTGCAACGTGCAAATGGGTAACAGCTCATCCGAGCTCTAGAAAAGGAGATACCCTAACATGTGACTTCTTCCACCTACTCCTGGAGCAGATAGTTCGTAAGAGTGGTGTTAAGGCACTATCTTCAACAGGTCTTTGCAACTGCTTGGCTATGCGGACGACATCGACATCATCAGCCAATCCAAGCGAGCTGTACTAGAAGCATTCACAGTTATTGACCAACAGAGGAAACGCGTTGGTCTTGAAGTGAATGAGAACAAAACAAAGTATATGCTTTCAACAAACAAAGCTTCATCTATCCATCGCCTAGGGTAAAACGTCACTGTTGGTAGCAGTAATTTCGAGGTAGTCAAGGAGTTCACCTACCTCGGAACAAACATCAACCCCACGAATGACACCTTAGTGGAAATCCGACGAAAAATTACCCTAGCGAACCGATGCTACTTCGGTTTGGCCAAACAAATGGGTTCAAAACTCCTCTCCCGAAAGACTAATTGCACGCTATACAAAACGCTAATTTTACCAGTTCTATGGAGGAGAAGATTTAATCGTCAATTATACGAGCTGTACCAAGATGTGGATGTAGTCCAAAAAGCCAAAACACGTCGACTATACTGGCTCGGCCACATCGAGCGAATGAATAACAATGCTCCAGCCAAAAATATCATCGAATCCCAGCCTCCAGGTTCGAGACGACTAGGAAGACCGAACCTCTGCTACAGGGACCAGGTGGTTTCCGACGCAAGAACGCTTGGTCTCGATGATTGGAAGGAGCGTGCAAGGGACCGCAACCGATGGAAGACCGCAATATCTTAGACAGAGACCTTCCATTAATCGGGAGCCGGATGATTATTTCATTATTTAAGAGTAAAACGCAAAAAATTGTTTTTGTTCAAATTTTGTGGCGCAGGCCCTAGCGGCTCAACCATTCCTGTGTGCGTGCTGTTGGCCCTTCTATTTTGTTTGCCTTTTTAAATTCGTCAGAAGTCTATTTTGAAGTGTTAAATCTATTCGCATTTAGTTCGTAGGGCTTTAAGTAAAATCGATCATTTCACTAAATTTTAGCTAGTTTAAGAACACATTTAATTTTTTAAAACATTTTACTCTGATAATATCCATATTTTATGTTACTAAACAATTAAAACAAATCTTCTCGATAATTTTGCAGATGTAATAGATCAAGGTGCAGATGGAAGTAATATTTTCAATACAGAAAATTTTCTTCCAAGAAACTAGTACAAACTTATTTAGATAAGAAACTATATTAAAGCAACCAAATTACTTTGTTTTAATAATACCAACTTGATTGATTAATTTCGTTCTAATATAAATTTTGAAGAACGGAAAAAAATATGATTTTTTTTGCATAGCTGGGTTGAAATAAGTCTTTTTTATAATAATCTCTTGTAATAAAGAAATTAATTTACTATAGCCTAACAGATAATCCCTGCCACAGGCGTGACACATAAGACACTTTTCTTTATGAATTGATCATAAACGAAATGATTTTTCTGGATGAAATATTCATTAAGGTTTTATCCTACAGATTTTCCTAAGCAGAAAATATGATTTCCCCATAGAAATGTTCTTTTATAATTAAGAAACAAAAGAAGTAAAACAAAATAAAAAAATATGATGATGAATGATTGAGAATTAAGCATAAATGAATCTTGGATAAAGGAATGACACTTGGCCTTTACCATACAAAATTCGTTCATTTTAGTTGATAATTACCGAAGTAACTGTGACTGTGGCGCAATTTTATGGTGGCTTACATATGCGTTGGCATTTTGATATCATTTACTTATTCCTCTTTGACGCAATATTTCTGAGATTGTCCTTTTTTAAGCACTCCCCGAGGGTCCTGATGGAAGAGTAGATTTAATATATGTGTTTCTCGTTCCTTCGAAAAGTGTCTTTTTTCCTATTGTTTTCTAGGGATAGAATTAACACATTTTGCTTCTGTCTGCGCTTTAGGAAAAAAAAACAGGATGACATTAATATAATATGAGCATTAAGCTATGTCAGGAGTGCACAAGGATATGCCAAAATTGTTTTTCTATTTTTTTCTTTTTTACAACTATTTTCTTGAGGGTAGGTCTGAGTTTTGTAGATACTTTAGGTCTTAACTATTCATCTAAGCATTAAACAGTGGTAGTCCAGGATAACGAAAGACAAAATGCTCGTAATATCGAACATTCGTTATGTCGGAATTCATTATACTCGACCACAACTGGGATTTTATTCCTTAAGTGTTTTTTAGAGCAATTATTGTATTTTTTTGTTCAAAATTCTACAAATAAAGGACATTTTTGATTTCGAAAAAATATTTATCTTTCCATTTCAATAACATTCTAAGCGGATATCTAGATAAGAGACTTTTTTGTGTAAGACACGGAAATAAGTATTCAAATTTTAAAGTAAAAGTGGCTGGGGTACCACTAAGAAGAGTATTAGGTCCAGTTCTGTTCCTTTTATTTACACGCGATATACCTTAAACAAAATACGTCTCGTAGCCTCATTTTCTGATGATACTTACTTAAATTACAAAATACTCTAAATAATGTCAATGAGTGTACAGAAACATGGCGAATAGCGCTCAATGAACAAAAGTCAGTCTACGTAGACTTTAAAAATAAAAAATGAATAGATTACTCGACTTTCTTTATCTGGGAATGACAAGACGCCAAATTGAAATGGAAGGCGCGGTCCGGGACGAAATAAAAAGTTTCGCGCGAAAACATAGAAATCGACTATTAGAACACTGTAATTCCACGATTATTGATATTCTTGACGAGTCGAACTTAGTACACCGCGAGGTCTGCGAAAAACAAAACCTTCCGATAGGAACTTTCACTGATTATATCATTGACAATATTAAGAGCATTGAGAGCATTTTGTAATTTAATTGATGCTTCGCTAATCGTTTTGCCTACAGTAACTAGTATTCCAGTATCATCAGCAAACGTGGCTACGATAGTATCTGTTTGAGGTTTATCACGTGTATGAATAAAAGGAATAGAACTGGACCTAATACACTTCCTTGTGGTAACCGAGCCACTATTTCTTTGAAATTTGAATACTTATTAGCGTGTCTTGCAACAAAAAGTCTCTTATCTAGCTATCCGTTTAGAATGTTATAAAGCCCTTCAGGCAGAACTTGTCTTAATTTTAATTTAAGGTCTTCGTTCCACACCATGTCAAACGCCTGCGACACGTCCAAAAAGACTATCCAACAGATTTTCTTTTCTTCAAGAGCTCTCTCAATTACGTCAGTAATTCTATGCACTTGATCAATGCATAATGTCGAATGCTTGCTTCTAAGACCGCTTCAGGTATTAATTGTCTCTCTTCTATTATTGGCTGCAGGCGCAAAAACTTTTTTTTATATTATAGGAAGACGCAAGATTGGTAAGACTTCCTTTCGTGCGATGGTTTGGCGGGTTTCAAAACCATTATGACTTCCGCAACGTTCCATTGGCTCGGAATATATTCCAGAGCAGCATTTATTATGTAAAAGTTTCTTCAAATCGAAATTTAAAAAAAATATTCTGCAGCCAGTAAACGTATTCTACTCAAATACTTTTGCAAGAAAATTAACTGACGTTGATCAAATAGATTTTATGCAAACAGAATGATTGCATATTTTTGACAATAGCAATATTCGCGTCAAAAAATGACGTCCATTTGATAATTAGATTGACGTTGACTTGACGTTTTCGAATACGATCAAAGATAACTATTCTTAAAGTTTAGAAGTTCCATCACACTTTTCTTCGACCAGGCCGTGACTCAGCAGTGGTTCCCAACGTGGGGCCCACGCCTCACAGGGTGGAAATTCAATTTCTCAGTGGGGCAATTATACATTCTGATATCTGATGCTTTAGATTCATTTAAGATTTCAATTTTAAAAAAGTGCCAAGAAAAAAATCTTTTTTTCGCACTAATTTATTTATGAACTCAATCATGGCTTGTTCAAATTTTTACTTGCGCCAAATTGTGAACGCAAAAACAAAATGTGAGCATGAGGGACTTTTACTGTTTAAAAATATTTTTGGAACTTTTTGATTATCTCAAGCAATAAACTAGAAACGAAAATTTAAAAAATGTCGATTATAAGGAATTTGTGTACATATATATTTCAGACAATCATTTACAGCTCAAATTTTGACAGTGTTCAATGTTTTCGAAAAAGTGAAGTGACAGATACAGCTATAGATGTGATTGTTTACCATCTGGAATATTTATCACTGGATTTAAAAACATAATTTTCTGGTTCTGGGAATTTCTTCCTAATTTTTAATAATTCATGTTTTTTAGTGAACATTTCAAAATGTTGAATGTTAAAAATAAATACAGCGTTGGGGGGACATAAACATTTTGGAAATGTCTCGGTGGGGCATAGCACAAAAAAGGTTGGGAAACACTGCACTACAGTCTTCTTCATCACACTCGTACCCTTTGTCAGTTTTATAATATGGGAATTTCCTAAAAAGCATACACAAAAGTGACAAAATCTTTACGAATATTTACGTCAGAAACGTATCTTAAGGTGAGAGGTGAAATACATCGCTAGTTTAATAAAAAAGTATTAAATATTTAATTTTTTGAAATCAGGAAAATAGATACATTTGGCTACCAAAAATGAGTTTTATAAACGAAGAACGAAAAAAACGATTGATTAGATTTTTGTTAATTTCATATTTTATGCTTAGTTCCAGTTGCACCCATTTCCTCACTGTATCCATGCCTGCTTCCACACCGATTTGAGTGAATTTGATCACTTTGATCGTGAAAAATTGTATGGGCCATGTTGAAATGTGCTACCCTAAACTTTTATATTGCTTTTCATGCCTTGTCTGAATAGGCAATAGCGAACGCTGCCACTGATAGCAACGCAAATCGGTTCGATACGATAGCGCAAACTATCGTTTCATTTCAACATTCTTCCGACTGTGCGGAACATAATGGAACATAATGGAAGTTGACGGACTTAACCCTACTTGATGCTTTGCCGCTTCTTTTCTTTTTCAACTTCCAAACCATCCAGATCGCAGGAAAAAAATCATCTCGTGATTGATTTCAGTGATAAAAGAAATCTTTAATTATCACGATTACGTAGGCATACGATTTACATATCTATGTTAATTGATAGATTTCGCAACATAACTAATTTATACTGCTAAAAGCGAAAATCGCATTCGCTCCTAGTGCTACTTCGTGGCAGGGGAATCCCCCGAACACCAAGGGATTGTGTCCTTGGTTAATTTTCGGGAGTTTGAAAATATTACTATTTAGTTAAGGTAAATATAATATATGAGCCGCGTATTACTTACTGCTCATCAGGAAAAGTGCACATATAACCCTGAAAGTGTTTTTTTTTAATTTTTTTACAGTGCTCTTTAGCAATCTATTTCGATTTTTTTTTCTTTGAGTGCCAAAAACCACGTGAATAGGTTGGTCTTAGCCTATCAAAGACCACGTGTAAGCCCTTTTTTACACAATAAGGGTCTTGGATATAGCAGTGGGGTCATAGTGGTAATAACCACCACTAAAACGGCACTACACAAGTCCTGCGAATCTCGTGGAGAAACGCTTTTCATTCGTTTATAAAAAAATCGATCTGTCTACGCCGGAGCTCAACTGGCAAACAGAAAGTCACAACGAAAGTCCTAGCTTCTTGAAACTAAAGTTATTAGCTAGCTACAGCCAATAACGTTACTGTGCAAGTTGGAGTGAAGTTAACTCGACAGTTCTTGTTTATTTCAAGTCATTGAGGAAATAGGCTTCAGGTAAACCATCGCCGTACAAGTGGTTATATGCCTTAACCTTATGCCTTGATATTCTTTTTTTTATCTAGAAACCTTTTTTTTTTTAATAGACCTATTCAATAAACCAAAAAGTTAAGTTGACTGGGCGTTTCCATTGCGCTGATATCGAAGACCAGGGCGCAGTTATCCTCATACGGCGCGGTGTGGCGTAGCGCCACCGCGGTGCAATCGGCGTTGAAGGGAACGTCTACCCTAAGCAAACTTGGGTCTCAGAACGAAGCGAATAGCCAGCAGCCTAACTAAAATCGCCACACTATCAACTATACTTACCAGATTTATCAAATTACCCACCTATGAACAGCTCTCCAGCATCCCAAAATATTTTCCAAATCCATCACTTACCAACATATTCCATCCTATAAACAAAAAAACATAGCGCTCCGGTCCCATCAAACATCCACCTGCAACTAACAGCTGATGACAAACTTATTTGTTTTTTTTGTCTTAAAATTAATCACTCAGTAAAATGGACCGAAACCACTCAAGTTAAGTATAACTATTATAAACTCAATCAAGATCATTCATTCGTGCATATAAGCTTTTAATTATTTCTTTTAACCCCAAAACCTATAGCAAGAGAAACTTCGAAGAGTTCATTATTGAGAAACTCGTAAGCCCCGGATCCTTCCCACCAACAAGTAGTGCGCACGACTTCCTTGGAGGAGAGTAAATTCGGTGAGTCAGTTCATTATTCATTTTTTTTCTTATTTTGGTTAAGTAATTAAATGCTTCATATGAGTGAAAAGATCAATTGAGTGAGATCGGTAGAAACGAGAACAAGAAAAAAAAAATTATTAGATTATCTTATGCTCTTTAAAAGTAACAAAAACTTTGAGTGATTTCGGAAGTGCCGTGTGACTAACTTTAAACTTAAATTTGAATTACTCTCTTCCATTTTATTTTATTTTTTTTTTTTTAAGTCAGAGAATAACTTATTGACTAAGGTCATTGAACTTGCAAATCGATAACGTCGATAACATTCGTTATTTGCCTAATAATTTCCATTATATAATTTGAACATAACTTGAAATCGTCCTTATGACGACATACTTGCAAGATACGCACGCATACATTTATATCCCTTAAAAAAAAAATATTTTTTTTTATATTACTTTTATTTTTTTATGTATCTTTTTCTTTGTTAAATAAAACGGCTACCTTACATGTATCCACTGCCTTTTGATATTTGACTTTAAAATAGTGGATATGGAATAAGTTTTCTTTACGGTGCTCAGTTAAGTGAAGCTTAGATGGGTAGTTTCGATGGCGATTTCTTAGAATAGGTTTACCATAGTCTTTGCGTTAGGGGTTACCACTAATACATTGGGAGTAGAGTGGCAGCCAAGGAGTTCATACACAATGTGTACTGAACGGAGGGAGGGATATACTCCGGAACCAATACCAACTTCCGGTTCCTAGATTAAAGTGTTGCGATGGCGTAAACAAAAGAAGTTTTTACTGTGTGAGTTTGGGGGTTATTTATGGATAGGCATGATATAGTTGTACGGCAGTCCAGTGGCGTTTGCAACAACCCACCCCACCGACGAGCAAGCATTTGGCAATTGCAAGCATGCCTAATAGCACTCTGCCGACTGGACAACCTTCTTTTACGATCGCTTACCTTTTGGAGTTCCTGTGGGTCCAAAGGATGAGTGATACTACAGGACATCGCAAAATCGTGAAGAAGGAACAGCAAGTTCCGTTACACAGGTGGCGCCCAAAGTGGGGGCAAAATTATTTTGTTTAAATTTAAATTATTTCATTATCTAAATCAGAAACTTTTTAGTTTCGAGTTTTTTTTTAATAGTTATGTGATAACGCTTCAGCTCAAATTTTGTATCGAATTTCTTGTAGATTCGAGATTCTTAAATTTAGTATCCAAATGAATAAGTCCGAAAGAAAAGTTAAGAAAACATACTTTTTGTTAGCTTGTTCGTTAGTGATTCTATGAGGAACATTCAACTTTTGTTTTGACTTTTTAGTATCCTGAAATTCTTGTAGGAATTATAAACTTTTCAGAACTTGCACTGAAATCAAAATGAAGGTTGTGATAAGGTTTTTGCATTTGCTTGGAGGATTTCTTCGGACGACCGGGAGATATCGGTTCAGTGAAACCACGTCTCCGTTCGCTGCGCCCGAGTTATGTTCCAGCAAAATGGTAGCTTTAGCACAAAGCTGTTTCAGAAATAAGCTTTAATAAAATCTAACAAAATATAAACAAATTACCACAAACAAAACACAGTAAATGATATTTTGAAGTTTATTTAAACGTAGATCAGTTTTTTTTTTTTTTTTGACTATCCAAATAAAATTTTAGCGTCCAAAGGAGAATACAGAAAATAAGGTTTTCCTTTTGTAGCGCTATAATAGCACGGATAGATTCACTTACCAAATTCTAATATACGTTAAATCGCAAACTCTTTTCTTTTATTTTTTTTAATGCCATCAAACTGCCATACCTAGTTTTCATTTTCTGAGCACCAACTTTATGAATATATAGATACTCAACTTTATTTAAGATACTTTACCTACTTTTGTTTTTGAACTTTAGAAAACACCAATTTTTTTTTTTTTTAAATATTTTTTTTTCGGCATTTATATTATTTCCCTAATTATTAGTATCCTTTAAAATGCCTCCCAAAACTATAAATACGAATACGCGTAATAGCAAAAAAGTTAGTATTGAGGAGGATGCTAATTCCTCCTTACAAATTACACACCCACCGACCCAGCCACCACCCACAAACAAGTTTCCTAATGAAGCCAACCCTTCTAACCAACCACCACCTCCACAACAGAACAATTCCTATATCCCATCTAGTTCAAGACAGGTTAACCAAACAAATAATACCCCCGACGATAACCTCAAGCGCTATATAGAAAATATAGTCACTGCCTCCATAGGGTTAAGTAGGGCGGAAGACCTTAAGACACGTAAGGCAGAGTATGAAGCAGAAAGGTTAAGCTTAAGACAAGAAATCGTAAGGACGATACAGGAGGAGATCAGAGGTGCAGCCTCAGCACAGCCTACGGCTCCAGTAGATCTTAATCCCATACGCCAGCCCTTAGATCAAAGTACATTGAATACGAGTGCCTTGCCACAACATAATTTCAATTCGCGCAACCATTCACATAGTCAACAAGAGCAAGTTGAACCTATTCCACATAGCGAGAATCTTCAAAATTTTATAAGCCAGCTCAATGGTCTGAATCTCAATTCAGCAGGTCCAAGTGAGCGTCCTTCTATTCCCATATCCTTGAGTCGTCCAGTCGAATTCCAAAAATGGGGACTCAAGTTTGATAACGTGAGAATGACCGTAGACGATTTTCTTTTTCGACTCCATCGGCTTAAGACCTGTTATAAGGTTACGTGGGAAGATATTTTTCTGCATTTCCACCTCTTTGTATCTGGTCAGGTAGAAAGATGGTTTTGGACCTTCCTGAAGTCCAACCCAGGTGCCAATTGGCAAAATTTAGAATTTTCGCTCATAGAGCAGTATAGAAGCCTTGAGACCGACTCAGAGCTTTCTCGTAGAATGTTCGACCGACGACAAGGTCCCACCGAAAGCTTCGATGACTTCTACCAAGACATCCTAAGTTTAAATGCAAGGTTGCATTTCCCAAAATCACCCAGAGAGCTTATCGATTTGATTAAGCAGAACGTGAAAAGAAGGACTGGCGAGCTTCTTATCACTTTTAATACGAATAGCTTACCGGAAATGGTGTTCGCTTGCCGGACAATTGAGAGGCGTATTGCTCAGTACGAAAGCTTGCGTACTAAAACTTTTTCAAACCCAAACGTGCAGTTAACCAGACCCAAGGTAAACGAGTTGGAGTATTCAGATGAAGAATTCCATGACATCGATGCCTTAGCAGTATCTCAAAAGAAAAACAATACCTTCAATATTTGTTGGAACTGCAAATCGAAAGGACATTCATATATCCAGTGTCCTAGCCCACAACGAAATCTCTTTTGTTACAGGTGTGGGTTAGAAAACACCACCTCTCCCAAATGCACTAATTGTTCGGGAAACCGGAATCGGGGCGATCCAACCGGGGAGAGTTGCCCTCCACAAGTGAACCCGGAACAAAAACCTCAGTAGGTTATTCAAACCCACCAGACTTTTCAAATTCACCTGCTATTTCTAACACAAATAATAATTCAAATACAACCAATGTGACAGATCCACCTGACTTTTACAATTCACCTACCCCAACTCAAGTAAACAACTCTATTACAACACAAAGTTCGAATATCTCAATTTTAAAAAGACCATCTACCGAATTTGTTATAAACGAAGACATATCCGGTCAAAAAGTTAACCCACAATCATTGTCCTTACATGAACGATTGAAACGGTACTACAATGTTCGTGATCGTATTTTTAACGAACCTTCTAAACGTACCCTTAAACTTAGAGAAAAATTTAAGCAGAAGCGAGAAGCTTATAAAGCTATATCGGCAACAATACTTTGTAACACCGACGATCCGAGACCATACGCCAGCGTTACAATTTTCGGCAAGAAAATGCTAGGCCTCCTAGATAGTGGAGCCAGCATTAGCTGCTTAGGATCGGGGTGCCTGGAATTAGCAAAAAAAGAGGGTGTTTCTTTCAAAACTTTTAAATCAAAAGTCAGAACTGCAAGTGGAGATCCACAGGTAATTGTTGGACAGTTTACAACAAAAGTTACATACAAAGGTTTGTCAAAGGACATCACATTCTATCTCGTACCCTCGTTAGAACAACCCTTATATTTAGGGGTGAATTTCTGGAGATCTTTCGAAATTGCACCCCACATAATTTCCGAAATTTCATCTTTGGAAAGAACGAGTGATCCTAACGCTCACGAGCTAACATCAAATCAATCCAAAGAACTTCTAAATGTTATTAGCTTGTTTCCGTCCTCGGCTGAATTTGGGCTCGGAAGAACTAAGCTGGAGGAACATATAATAAACACAGGTGAGGCTGAGCCTGTTAAGCAAAGGTACTACCCTGTCTCTCCAGCGGTTCAAGCCCTCATGTATGATGAATTGGATAGGATGCTTTCCTTAGGTGTTATCGAGGAAAGTAACAGTGCGTGGAGCTCTCCTATTGTCCTAGTACAGAAGCCCGGGAAAAATCGCCTGTGCCTCGACTCTAGGAAAGTTAACAAAGTCACGAAAAACGATGCCTATCCTCTTCATCATGTTGACGGGTTGCTAAGTCGTCAATCAGATACACATTTCATATCGAGTGTGGATCTGAAGGACGCCTTTTGGCAGATACCTCTGGAGAAGTCATCAAGGGAAAAGACCGCGTTTACCGTGCCCGGCCGACCCTTATATCAATTCACGGTTATGCCCTTTGGCCTCTGCAATGCCGCACAACGGCTTTGTAGATTAATGGACAAAGCGATTCCCCATGAGTTGAGACAAAACATCTTTGTTTATTTGGATGATTTGTTGGTAGTTTCGTCAACGTTTAAGGAGCACTTGGAAATTCTAACAAAACTTGCTTCGCTTTTGAAAAATGCTGGTCTAACCATTAACATCGAAAAATCGAAATTCTCTTTTAAAGAATTGAGATTCTTAGGCTATATCGTAGGGGGAGGATGCATCCAGACGGATCCAGACAAAGTGTCTGCGATCAAAGAATTCCCTGTGCCGAAAACAGCTCGACAGGTGAGACGATTTTTGGGTCTGTCAGGATGGTACCGACGATTCGTCAACAATTATTCGTCACTAGCCACTCCATTGACTGATACACTGAAGAAGAGTAGAACTTTTCAGTTTACTCCAGAGGCGATGAAAGCATTTGAAGAGTTAAAACTTGCCCTTACGACAGCACCAATTCTTATCAATCCGGATTTTAAAAAGCCGTTTAAGATCCTCTGCGATGCGTCAACGTCCGGTGTTGGTAGCGTTCTGTGTCAGGAAGATGAGAACGGGGTCGAGAGACCGATTTATTACTACTCCCATAAACTTACGTCTGCACAACGTAATTACAGCATTACGGAGTTAGAGTGCTTAGCAGCAGTGTTAGGGGTAGAAAAATTCCGCTCTTATGTGGAGGGGCAAGAATTTACGATTGTGACCGACCATGCGAGCCTGCGGTGGCTCATGAGTCAAAAGGATTTGAACGGACGGTTAGCTCGTTGGAGTCTTAGACTTCAACGATTCTCTTTTGAAATAGAGCATAGGAAGGGAACTCAAAATGTGGTGCCAGATGCCCTCTCTCGAGTCTACGCAGTGGACGAGATAGGATCTGAGCAAAACATTCTTGTGAATCCTTCTGATGTTCTATGCATTGATCTTACTGATCCGGCTTTTAAGTCGGATGAATATGTAGGATTGATGAATACAATAGAGGAAAATAAAAATCAGCTACCTGACCTTCGTGTTTCAGATGGTTTGTTTACAAGAAGGTCAAACCCTGTACAGGGGATCCTAGAGAAGATGACTGTGTCTGGAAACTCTGGATCCCTTCAATACTAACTAATCGTTTGATCCAATTGGCTCATGATCCCCCACGCGCATCGCATGGTGGGGTTGCTAAAACATTGTACCGTCTGCGCGACCGTTTTTACTGGCCTAATATGGCGGCTCAAGTGAAAACGTTCGTGGGAGACTGCAATGTATGTAAGGCGTCAAAAGCTCCAAACTCCATTCTAAGACCACCTATGGGACAGGGCTTCATAGTCGATCGTCCCTTTCAACACGTTTATGTTGACTTTTTAGGACCCTACCCTAGATCAAAAAAAGGAAACATTCATATAATCGTATGTCTCGACCAATTAACAAAATTCGTCCTAGCAAAGCCCATACGAAAAGCTACAGGGGAAGCTGCCATAAGTTTTTTGGAAGAAGAAGTGTTTGCTTTGTTCGGGGTCCCAGAATCGCTTCTGTCCGACAATGGAAAACAATTCATCGGTAAAGATTTTTCGAAATTCCTTGCGACATATGGAACAAAACATATTAAGACCGCTTCATATGCACCTCAGGCTAATGCCAGCGAGCGCGTAAATCGCTCGATTCTTGCGGCAATCCGCTCATATATTGGTTCGGACCAATCAAATTGGGACAAGCAGTTATTGTCCATTATGAGTGCCTTACGCTCTACCGTTCATTCGGCGATAGGCATATCGCCTCATGAAGCGCTTTTCGGCCAGAGTAAAATCGAGCATGGCTCAGATTACCAATTGCTTAAAAAACTTCAAAGCTTGAACAATTCGGAATTCAATATTTTGCCAAAATCTGCAAAGATGAATATTATTCATGACAGGATTAAAGAATCCTTGGCAAGATCTCATGAGATATATGAAAAAAATTATAACCTCAGAAGTAAGGCTCGTTTATATAAAATAGGTCAGAACGTTTTAAAGCGAAATTTCATCCTCAGTGATAAGACTAAAAATCGTAATGCGAAGCTATGCCCTAAATTTGTACCCGCCAAAGTTAAAAATATAGTAGGTAACAACTTATATGAACTTACCGATTTGAAGGGGAACATTTTAGGGATAGTGCATGCAAAAGACATCCGGCAATAGCCTAGTCAAACTAATTCAGTATGAAGAAGATACATTATCAAAAATATCTCAGGCGTGGGTCGAGTCTTTATATGCACAATCTACAGCCCTTTGCATTTCATTTTCGGTAACATAGTTAACGAAATTGAAAAGTTGTGTATGGGCCATGTTGAAATGTGCTACCCTAAACTTTTATATTGCTTTTCATGCCTTGTCTGAATAGGCAATAGCGAACGCTGCCACTGATAGCAACGCAAATCGGTTCGATACGATAGCGCAAACTATCGTTTCATTTCAACATTCTTCCGACTGTGCGGAACATAATGGAACATAATGGAAGTTGACGGACTTAACCCTACTTGATGCTTTGCCGCTTCTTTTCTTTTTCAACTTCCAAACCATCCAGATCGCAGGAAAAAAATCATCTCGTGATTGATTTCAGTGATAAAAGAAATCTTTAATTATCACGATTACGTAGGCATACGATTTACATATCTATGTTAATTGATAGATTTCGCAACATAACTAATTTATACTGCTAAAAGCGAAAATCGCATTCGCTCCTAGTGCTACTTCGTGGCAGGGGAATCCCCCGAACACCAAGGGATTGTGTCCTTGGTTAATTTTCGGGAGTTTGAAAATATTACTATTTAGTTAAGGTAAATATAATATATGAGCCGCGTATTACTTACTGCTCATCAGGAAAAGTGCACATATAACCCTGAAAGTGTTTTTTTTTAATTTTTTTACAGTGCTCTTTAGCAATCTATTTCGATTTTTTTTTCTTTGAGTGCCAAAAACCACGTGAATAGGTTGGTCTTAGCCTATCAAAGACCACGTGTAAGCCCTTTTTTACACAATAAGGGTCTTGGATATAGCAGTGGGGTCATAGTGGTAATAACCACCACTAAAACGGCACTACACAAGTCCTGCGAATCTCGTGGAGAAACGCTTTTCATTCATTTATAAAAAAATCGATCTGTCTACGCCGGAGCTCAACTGGCAAACAGAAAGTCACAACGAAAGTCCTAGCTTCTTGAAACTAAAGTTATTAGCTAGCTACAGCCAATAACGTTACTGTGCAAGTTGGAGTGAAGTTAACTCGACAGTTCTTGTTTATTTCAAGTCATTGAGGAAATAGGCTTCAGGTAAACCATCGCCGTACAAGTGGTTATATGCCTTAACCTTATGCCTTGATATTCTTTTTTTTATCTAGAAACCTTTTTTTTTTTAATAGACCTATTCAATAAACCAAAAAGTTAAGTTGACTGGGCGTTTCCATTGCGCTGATATCGAAGACCAGGGCGCAGTTATCCTCATACGGCGCGGTGTGGCGTAGCGCCACCGCGGTGCAATCGGCGTTGAAGGGAACGTCTACCCTAAGCAAACTTGGGTCTCAGAACGAAGCGAATAGCCAGCAGCCTAACTAAAATCGCCACACTATCAACTATACTTACCAGATTTATCAAATTACCCACCTATGAACAGCTCTCCAGCATCCCAAAATATTTTCCAAATCCATCACTTACCAACATATTCCATCCTATAAACAAAAAAACATAGCGCTCCGGTCCCATCAAACATCCACCTGCAACTAACAGCTGATGACAAACTTATTTGTTTTTTTTTGTCTTAAAATTAATCACTCAGTAAAATGGACCGAAACCACTCAAGTTAAGTATAACTATTATAAACTCAATCAAGATCATTCATTCGTGCATATAAGCTTTTAATTATTTCTTTTAACCCCAAAACCTATAGCAAGAGAAACTTCGAAGAGTTCATTATTGAGAAACTCGTAAGCCCCGGATCCTTCCCACCAACAAGTAGTGCGCACGACTTCCTTGGAGGAGAGTAAATTCGGTGAGTCAGTTCATTATTCATTTTTTTTCTTATTTTGGTTAAGTAATTAAATGCTTCATATGAGTGAAAAGATCAATTGAGTGAGATCGGTAGAAACGAGAACAAGAAAAAAAAAATTATTAGATTATCTTATGCTCTTTAAAAGTAACAAAAACTTTGAGTGATTTCGGAAGTGCCGTGTGACTAACTTTAAACTTAAATTTGAATTACTCTCTTCCATTTTATTTTATTTTTTTTTTTTTAAGTCAGAGAATAACTTATTGACTAAGGTCATTGAACTTGCAAATCGATAACGTCGATAACATTCGTTATTTGCCTAATAATTTCCATTATATAATTTGAACATAACTTGAAATCGTCCTTATGACGACATACTTGCAAGATACGCACGCATACATTTATATCCCTTAAAAAAAAAATATTTTTTTTTATATTACTTTTATTTTTTTATGTATCTTTTTCTTTGTTAAATAAAACGGCTACCTTACATGTATCCACTGCCTTTTAATATTTGATTTTAAAATAGTGGATATGGAATAAGTTTTCTTTACGGTGCTCAGTTAAGTGAAGCTTAGATGGGTAGTTTCGATGGCGACTTCTTAGATTAGGTTTACCATAGTCTTTGCGTTAGGGGTTACCACTAATACATTGGGAGTAGAGTGGCAGCCAAGGAGTTCATACACAATGTGTACTGAACGGAGGGAGGGATATACTCCGGAACCAATACCAACTTCCGGTTCCTAGATTAAAGTGTTGCGATGGCGTAAACAAAAGAAGTTTTTACTGTGTGAGTTTGGGGGTTATTTATGGATAGGCATGATATAGTTGTACGGCAGTCCAGTGGCGTTTGCAACAACCCACCCCACCGACGAGCAAGCATTTGGCAATTGCAAGCATGCCTAATAGCACTCTGCCGACTGGACAACCTTCTTTTACGATCGCTTACCTTTTGGAGTTCCTGTGGGTCCAAAGGATGAGTGATACTACAGGACATCGCAAAATCGTGAAGAAGGAACAGCAAGTTCCGTTACAAAATAAAGATGATTCTTGGTGGATATTTGAACCAATTTGCCCATTCTCCTTTGGTTTGATTTGAAGAAATATTAGGAAGTTAGGAAGGTTTGAAACTTAAATGGTCCTTTTTGCCCCCTTTCCCTTACTCTTATTTCTTATTCAAATTTTGTTTCAAATGACAAAAATTGTTACAGAGTTCCTCCTAATTGCTTCTACTGTTTCAAATTTGTTTTCCATCGAATGCAACAAGGCAGCAAGTACGTTCGTCGAGTGAAAGAAGATATAATTGGAAAAATATAGTACCTACAAGACTATACCAAGAAGCATCGTTAAGGAGATCAACGCCTTGAAGTTGGTATAGATAGAGGCACACAGCAAAAAAGAAGGAAAAACTTGTTTGAGTTCTATATTGACCAATAATATTGGAGCGATGTGCTTTGCTCATTTGTTAACTCCAATTGGAAAAACCTACTTCTGAGAACTGAGACCATAGAACACAAGAAAAATATTTAATTTTCCATCGAATTTGTGAAAATGCAATCTGTAACCAAATCAATAATAAATCAAACAATTTGTCCTAAATTGAAAACCCTTAATCAAAAATGTCCTCAATTGAGCTGCGCTGTTGTGTGTAGGTATTGTGCTCACAGTTCTGTCTCTTCATCACTTTATTTTCAAACAACAAGGATACACACAAAGGACATATTAATGCAAATTCCAGAAAACTAAAACTGAAAACTCGAATTTAATTCAATTTGCTCTATATACTTACCTGAAATATGCACCTACTAACACATACTTCCGGGAGATCATTTTAAGGGTCATTCGCTCCCCAAATGTATTTCCCAAATCGGCAATTTCAAAATACAGAGTCCTTTAAATCGAGACCAATTCAGTTGTCGCGTAGTCGACGATACACAGCGAAACACGCCGACGACGACACAGCAACCGCAGCCGCTGTGTACAATGTTTGCTTGTAAACGTATTTATATTTGTAGAGTATATTAACGTATGCTACAAGCAGGATACCTACAGATACTTACATATCCAATTTCGGTGTGGTTTCCTGTTTAATTAAACGGTATAATTAAGCTGCTCGCTACGATGTGTCACCGGCTAATGCCAATTGCTTTGTAATGTCCTTATGCGGAGGGGAGGTCATCCAGGAAAATATAGATGAAGCTTGTAGCATCCTCCATATGTTCTATGTATAGCTATCAAATTGGATATATCTGTACACAAAACAAAAATTTGGGTGGTACCTACTTCCTGGTAATGGGAGTTCTTTCGGTTGATGGACATGTTCTAGTAATTTATGGTGAGAAAAGTTGTTGATTGTGTGTGGCCAGAACGATATACCTTTCACAGGAAATAACAGCATAGGAGTTTTGGCAAATACTTAGAATATGTTGAAGCATTTAATTGGAAAATTCCTCGTGGTAGAGTTATGTGGCTTATTTTGAATATTAACAAAATTTCGGTATGAAGTGCAAAGAAAAGTTAAACAAGAATTATTTGTCAATGTATTCAGTGTGTGTGGATGGTAGGTACTCGAAGAGATAGCCTAATAAATTGGAAGTATTGAATCTTGGAAAATCCACATAAAAGATTAAACAAAGTATGTAGGTAGCTTAAAGGACTTTTGAAGTTTTTGCAATAATTTTGTTAGCAATCATCATCATCATTATCATCGGCTCGACAACCGGGGTCCGGTCCTGGCCTCTTTAAACAAGTCTCTCCACCTATCCCGGTCTCGAGCCGACGCCATCCAGTTGCGCACCCCAAGGCTTCGGGCGTCCTGGTCTACGCCATCTCTCCAGCGCAAGCATGGTCTACCACGCTGCCGTCTACCATAGAATGTACCACAAAAGACTTTCCGAGCAGGTTCCTCTTCGCTCATTCGAGCTAGGTGCCCTGCCCACCGGAGTCTACCGAGCTTAATTTTTGTCACTATGTCTGCTTCAAGGTAGATTGCGTACAACTCATGGTTGTACCGTCTCCGGAATCGTCCTTCCTCACATATGGGGCCAACAATTCTCCGTAAGACTTTTCTCTCGAACGCGGCTAAGAGGTCATAGTGCCTTTTGCTAAGCACCCAAGTCTCGGATCCATACATGAGTACTGGCAGGACCATGGTCCTGTACAGCAGCAGTTTTGAAGTTATGGTTAGATTTCTAGATTTGAATAGCTTTGACAGACTGTAGTAGGCTCTGTTGGATTTGAGAAGCCGCCCGCGTATTTTTTCTTCTTTATTGTTATCGGCTGCTACTGTTGACCCAAGGTATTTAAAGGATTGCACCACTTCAAATTCGTGCTCCGCTACCTTGATTGTTTGACCAACTGTTCTTCTCGCATTCGACGCCACCATGTACTTTGTTTTACCTTCACTAATGTACAGCCCCAGATTTTGTGCCGCCTGCTCGATCTGGATGAAGGAATCGTGTACAGCTTGTTCGGTTCTTCCGATGATGTCGATGTCGTCTTCGTAAGCCAGTATCTGGCTGGACCTGTTGACGATGGTCCCTCTTGTTGCCGTGCCAGAGTTACGGATTGCTTTCTCCAACGCCAGGTTGAAGAGGAGGCAGGCCAAACCATCCCCTTGTCGGAGTCCATTAAAGATGTTGATTGGTCTGGATAGCAATCCGGCTATTTTTACTTGGCTTGTTACGTTGGTCATGGTCAACCTACATAGTCGTGTCAATTTATTTGGGAAGCCGAATTCTCTCATGGCTTTGTAAAATTCTACCCTGGCTATGCTATCATAGGCGGCCTTAAAGTCTATAAGCAGATGGTATGTTGGAATGTTGAATTTAAGACATTTTTCCATCGCCTGCCTAAGGGTAAAGATCTGATCAGTTGTTGATTTGCCAGGAATGAAACCACACTGATATTGGCCGATGATTGTTTTAGCGTATGGGGTTATCCGGTCTTGTAGGATAGAAGAGAGTATCTTATAGGCGGTACTCAACAACGTGATACCTCTATAATTGCTGCACGTTGTGACATCTCCCTTCTTATGTATGGGGCATATGATACCTTTTCGCCAGTCTTCTGGCATTTCTTCATGCTCCCATACGTGCACTATGATATCATGAATTGCTTGACGTAAGGCTGGCCCGCCGTGGTGGAATAATTCGGCTGGTATGCCATCGTCTCCCGGGGCTTTGTTTCGTTTGAGCCGTTTTATAGCCTTCTCAACCTCTTCTATGCTTGGTGGCGGTAGCATAGGGTGTTCATCTTGAAGTAGTGGAGCCTCCACTTCTGCTGAGAGCTGACCATTTAGCAATTCATTAAAGTACACTTCCCATCGCTCCAGTATGCTTTGTAGATCGGTGATCAGATTTCCCTCTCCGTCCTTGCAGTATGTGCAGCGTGGTGTATACTGCGTCATATTTCAGACGGATTGGTAGAACTTCCGCGCCTGGTGCGGACCTCGCTCTCGGCTGTTCTCTATTTCACAGGTTAGGTTCTTCTCCCAGGCTGATTTTTTCTGTCTGTGAAACCGTTTTTCTGTTCTTCTGAGCTCTTTATATTCCTCTTCGCGGGCCCGCGTTCTATGAGATTGTTGCATTGCCCGGTACGCAACATTCTTACGTTCAGTCGCTAGCTTGCATTCATCATCAAACCAGTCGTTCCGATTTCTACGACTGCTGCCTAAGATGGAGTTGGCAGTACTAATGACAGTATTCTTAAGGCGTGTCCACTTCTCATCTACGCCCAGCATACTGGCTCCAGGACTTACTCTCCCTAAATCGAGTGATTCTAGGGCGAGTCCTAACGCATTACCAAAGATGTTACTGGTGTTTTCATTGCGTAGGGCAGCCGTGTTGATTCGAACCTGATCGACGGATGCAATGCGTCTCCGCAAGGCAATCCGCCCTCAGAAAACCATACCAACAAGATAGTGATCCGAGTCGATATTGGCACCTCGGTACGTACGTACTGTCATCAGGTTCGAGTAGTGGCGACGGTCTATCAACACGTGGTCTATTTGGTTACGAGTGACTTCATCAATTGATACCCAGGTGGCTTTGTAAATATCTTTACGCGGGAACCTGGTACTCGCAACGACCATAATTTTCGATGCTGCCAATTCTAAGACTCGAAGTCCATTGTCATTAGTGTTCTCATTCAAACTATGGGTGCCTGCGTAATGCCTGAATACCGGCTACCGACCTATTTTTGCGTTCAAATCCCCAAGGATGATTTTGACGTCATACCTTGGGCAGGCATTGAGGGCCCTCTCGACTTGTTCGTAGTAAGTCTCTTTTTCTTCGTCTGAGGACTCCTCTGTAGGTCCGTGAACGTTAATGAGGCTGATGTTTGTAAATTTGATGGTAGACTTCATTTTTTCGCTGACTAGGAAGCCTACCCCGAGCACATGTGTTTTGTATGACAGCTGTAATATACGTCATATTCCTTCTTCTGTAGAACACCATTCTCTGTCCATCTGATTTCTTGTAATGCTGTTATGTCAGCTTTATATTCTGACAGGGCATCGGCTAGCTGCTGAACAGCTCGAGCTCTATAGAGCGAGCGAACGTTCCATAAGAAAATTCGTAAATCGTGTGTCAGTTTTCGTAGCAAAGGTTGTCGTCGTGAGATCTGTCCGTTTCCGAGGCTTGTTGTCAGTCTCATAATTCTCTTAGTTTTACGGTACAGGGAATTAACCTGTCGCCAACCTGAGGAACCAGCCTGATCATATTAGCCAAACCTTTTTAAAAGGCTTGTTTCTAGCGGCCGCCGCGAAGAGGCTATGATCACACTTCCACCAGTCCCGAATAGTTACGGCACGTACATGTTTTCGTATGCTACATGTTATTCCCTCTATTCGTCTGATGGCTGACCGCCTATGTTAGCAATGCAGGATACAAAAATAAGACATTCATGCATTTTTTATTTGTATGAGTGGTCGCATAGTTAAGAAGAAAATCCTTAAATATTAATCCTCCTAATATTTGAGCTTTTTATTCAATTTGAAGTCGTCCACAAAAATGTTGAGTTTTTCATACAAAATGTTACTAAAATAACATCTTTAATTTTTCAAAATGTATCGACAAAATACATACTCTTATGTCTCTAAAACTGTCTAGTCCTTCTATATTGCATTAATGTAAAAATGTTCATACAAAAACAGTAATTCTTGATGAGAAAAGACCCAAAAGAGATTAAAGAAAAACTGCTCTTTACTCAAATAATATTATCTATCTCCTCCTGTGATATAGAAATCTAAAACGCTTTAGAGGCATGTACTGCATCGGGTATAGGATGATCTTCATGCTTTAAAACGCATCATCAATGGAATCATTAATGGAGCCCAAAAGTTGATATCAGCCACACGACATAATCAATGTATAATTAGTTCTATACTTTACCTCAGACAATATACGAAAAAACCCTTCTCATAAACTGGCTGGACGAAAGCGGTAGTCATATCATATAACCTTGTGACGAGTCTCATAATCTTCTACTACTTTCTAAAGGATACCATAAAAGCCAAATTCAAATCTAGTATTAATTGTATACTTGAGTTGGGAAACGCCGTTTTGTTCATTCCGTTGATGAAAAACGGTAAGCTCGTTAAGGCTCTAGCTCAATGTAAAGTGAACGTAAAAACACAAATTTTAAAATGGAGTTATCATGTTTCTCCCAACTCAAAAGATATTTTTGTCGTTCTTGATTATACAGGGTGGCGCACCAATTGTGCTACAATAAGAAATTCAAATAACTTTTTTTTTAATCGATGTATTTCATTTATTTTTTTTTATTGGTTAGAAAATTAAATTTTATTTTAAATAGTTAGTTGTTTTTAAAGATTATAGACCGCAAATGACCTCCACGCTCTCCCACGCATATGCGGCAGCTGATCAAAAAATTATTCATTGCGGCCTGAAGAGTTGAAGTTGGGATCGCCTCAATTATTGTCGTTATGGACTGCTTTAATTCAGTTAAATTCCTGGGCTTCGTTTTATACACCTCTTGCTTGACATAACCCCATAAAAAGAAGTCTGGTGCAGTCAGGTCAGGTGACCTTGGGGGCCAGCGAAGAGTGGAGTTCCTAGAAATTAATTTGTTTGCGAATTTTTTGTTTAGCTCCGCCATAACTGGTCTGGCTACATGTGCAGTTGCTCCATCTTGCTGAAACCAAACGCTGTTGAATGGTATACGTCTTCGGCGCAGTTCTGGGTAAAAAAACTCCTTCAACATCTTTAAATAACGGTCCCCATTGACAGTAACGGTTACACCGTTTTCTTCAAAGAAGTACGGCCCGACAATACACCTTGATGAAACTGCGCACCACACAATGACTCGTTCTGGGTGCAGTTCCGTCTCATGGAGCATTTCTGGATTAGACTCATTCCATATACGGCAATTTTGCTTGTTTACATTGCCGTTAAGATCAAAATGGGCCTCATCAGACATGAACAAACAATTGATCAATGTGTTGTCTTCTTCGGCCATTGATATCATTTTTTGGTAAAACTCCAGGCGAACAGGCAAATCCTGAGGGTTTAACTTGCTAGTAATTTGGACTTTGTACGGAAACAAGTTTAAATCGTCATGAAGTATCCGTTGTAATGACCGTCTACTAACTCCAATTTGCCCCGATAAGTTTCGGGTCGAAACGCTCGGATTGGCCTGTATTGCAGATGCTACTGCTGCGATTGTATCCTGAACCCGAACATTGGCATCTGGATGGTTCGGCCTTCGTGCGATGCTTTCAGATTCGGCAAACATGTTTACAAACCTCATAATGGTCCACCTACTCGGGGGATTACCGCCAAACTCCCGCCTAAATTCCCTTTGGACGGAAATGACGGACTGCAAAGCATGGTACCGTTGCACTATCCAAATTCTTTTCTCCGTATCCCAAGCATCCATTTTTATAAATCTAAATAGTAACCTACAAAATAAAAAAAAAATAAGCCGATTACTCACACAGAAAAAAAGTTATTACGTTTTATTTTTGTAGCACGATTCGTGCGCCACCCTGTATGTTTCGTGTACTCCTTTTCTACTTCTTTTTCACTCCTAATACTCCAATTTTTCCATAAGAAATAGGAATGAAACAGAACACAAAACTTATTGAAAACGGCAGTTTTGGTTTTATGAAACATTCTGTATTTTAAATGATAAGATGATAGAAAAAACTTCTAAAAGCTGACTGAAAATGCAATTTGAAATTCCATTGCTGCATCTCATGCCATTTTATTAAGTGTCGGCAATTCTCAGTTTTGCTTGACACATGGATTTAGCGACCCTAAAGGCTCCCACCCCGGGCACAGGCCCCGGTTTGCTCCCCCGATAGTTCCGGAGCTGGCTACCAGTTACACTTATAGGAATCTTCATCATTGGAAGGAAGATCCGTTGGGAAGATGAGGCTCAGGCTTTAATAACTGGCTTTGAACGCACTCCTCAAACACCTCAAATCAAACCATAAATCTGCCATCTGAAGATAATTTTCTCAATGAGGTCCCATAATTAATTTCAAGGGCAATTCCATATGGTAACTTACGTTACATTTGGGAGAGTTTAACGTGCTTATTTATTAAAATAATAACAGCTTAAATAAAACAAAATATTCGAGTAAACTCTATTTCGACTGCTAGAGAAAAGTTGAATTTTTAAGGAAAAATAATTCTTTCTTAGTAAAAAATACAAAAACATCATCTTACCCGTTTCGGTTAGAACACGGCTTTTGTGGCAAGAGCTTGCATATTTTCTTAAAATGAAATAAACCAATAAAGCTTTACTAGTTCGTTGAACTATAGATGCCGGAATGTATTAGCATATTTATAACTATACTAACAAATACTTGAAATTACGAAAAATAATCTATTCAAATTTAAAAAAATACAAAAAGTTGGTAACTCACGTTATTTCGCATTTTAAATCAAAAATCTCTTTTATAATTTAATTTTATTTTTATAATTTCATTTTATTTTTAGTCATATGTTTTTACTTGTAGGATTTTGCTTATTCTAATTTTAAAAGTAGCGGAAATTAGACGGGGTGCATGAGTCTTCTATTCTCTACGATCCCAACCTAGGATTGCCAAATAAAATTTCCTTCATATTGGGACATTAATAACTAAATGACAGATTGGAACTTAGAAATAGAGTCAATTTCTACTGCATGTCTTGCAAGGAAATTTTCAAAACACCCCATGGTAAGTACCTTAATTTAAATAATTTTTTGTTCAAATGTTTTAATAATATTGAAAAATTCTAGTGCCTCACCTTTCTATCGGTGAAGCAGTGGCAAAACCGATCTAAATACGAGTTAAAATTAACACCAACAGATTTTAAAAATTAAATGAGCTTAGCATTTAAATTTTCAAATTTTTTGAAACTAAATTTTTTTCAAACAATATTAAACGAAAAACTGTATGTAAATGTAAATTTGTTTGGTTTTGCTTTCTTAAATTTTTGGTCAGCAAAATAACAACTTTCCTAGGACTGCAAAGACTCTACCATAGAAATAAATTTCAAAAATACTCTCTTGCACAAACGACTCATATATTTTTTAAATTTCTTAAATTTCAATCTGACAAATATTATTTGAAAATTTTTTATAAATTTTTGCGATATTCTTACATTTATGGATATAGAGTGTTCCCACTTACACTCAACAAAGTTTGAATAATAAATTGCACCTTTTGCTCTTATTTAATTTTCAGTTCATTAAAAATGGGAGAAAAGGATAAAGATAAAATCTTACTCTTATAAAAAAATAACTGTATCCATACAAATGTAAAAAAAACGTTAAAGAAAACATTTTTTTCTTAAAAACGGCTCTTACGATTTTTATTAAACTTATTTTGTCTGCCTAAATTTGTGCGATATACCAGCAGAAATTATAAAAAAGAAATATTAATAGAACTTCTCATACAAAGTTTTTTTTTTTAATTTTAAATTTTCTCAGTATCGGCTGAGCAGATTAAGATCATTTTTTATATATAAATTTCAAATAAAATTAAAAAATATTACATATTAAAATTTTCAAAAACAAGTTTTTTTAAAAAAAAATGGTAGTTTTTGGAAAATTCGATATCTCAAAAATGGGTTGACAATTTTTTTGAAATTTTATTTTTATATACGCATAAATTAATATTTCATATTTGCATAAGATAAATTTTCCTCAAAAATGATTTAAGAATTCAAATTAAATAAAAATTTTTTTTTTAAGAAAACTGCTCCAACGAATTTAAATATTTTTTTCCATACAGTTATATCGAATCAAGAATTAAAAAAGAGTTCTTTTTTCATTTAAAACTCCAAAAGAAGATATTTTAGCTTATAAAAATATAGTATTTCATGTTTTTTTTTTAAATATTTTCTCTCAGAATTGCTATGTCTTTACTTAAAATGTTCTTAAACCCTCGGCGTCTTTCACATCAGTGCGAGAACGTTCGACTTAGTCATGCATTTTATTTTCTTATATCTTGGATTCTCAGAAATGGCTTCAATAATTTTGTAACAGCAATATTTTACTGCTATGATACGCATGATGATGGACGCAGAATTTATGTTTCGGTTGACTCATCAGAACTTTACTTTGACATGAAACAAGCCCTTTAAAACTGTTAAGACCATACAAAAACTTTAGTAAAAAAAAAATTTTTACCACTTATTATGCATACATAACTACACTACAAGATCGAGAACATGAAACTTATTTTTGTTAGTGTCTGAAACCAGACCTATACCAGACAAGACCAATACCGATACCGAGACGAGACATTGTTATACGAGACCAAAAACGAGACTGAGACCAATACCGAAACGATACTGAAATATTTTGATTTTGACCATACCGAGACGATATACTAAAGCATCGTTTGGTTTGGTACCGTTGCCAGCCTACCTCGTTTCCCAGTTTCTTCAATATGAGATCACCTAATTTCGAGGAAATGACTATTCTGATTTCAAAGAAATAGTGGCTGGGGTACCATAAGGAAGTGTATTAGGTCCAGTTCTGTACCTTTTATTTACACGCGATATACCTCAAACAGATGACACTATTGTAGCCACGTTTGCTGATGATACTGCAATACTAGCAGTAGGTAAAACGATTAGCGAAACTACAATTAAATTACAAAATGCTCTTAATAATGTTAATGAGTGGACTTGCGCTCAATAAACAAAAGTCAGTCCACGTGGACTTTACGTATAAAAAAATAAATAGATTACCCGTCTTTCTTCATACTACTCGTGTTCCATTTGCAAATGAGGCAAAGTATCTGGGAATGACTTTAGACGCGAAATTAAAACGGAAGCCGCACGTGAAAAGAAATGCGAAGAACTAAAAAGTAAATTAAGAGATATGAACTGGTTACTCGGTAAATATTCAAAGCTTAGTATTGAAAATAAATTGATTTTATACCGACAGGTTCTTAAACCTGTTTGGACTTATGGTATACAACTTTGGGGTCGTACCTGCAATACAAACTTAAATAACTTACAAACGTTTGAAAATAAATTGCTTAGGTCATTTGTAAATGCTCCGTGGTACTCGTATATAAGAAACGAATATCTTCATAGGGATCTCGGGATTCCTACGGTGCGGGAGGAAATAAAAAGTTTCGCGTGAAAACATAGAAATCGACTATTAGAACACGCTAATTCAACGATTATTGACATTATTGACGAGTCGAATTTAGTACGCCGTCTGCGAAGAACAAAACCTTCCGACTTGGTGCGGTGAACACCGCTTTAAAATCGCGGATTAAGCAGGAACTTTCACCGGAAAGTAACCTGTAACACGTTACTTAACTTCGTTAAAAATAAATTGCTAGATAAGTTTCAACTTAGTTGCAATCGGGAAGTGGAGGTGGTTTTAGTGTAGTAAGAATCTCACACTTCTATCGAATAAAGATGAATTAGAAAAATTAACTACGACAAATCTTAATTTATATATTTGTTTCCAATGACCAATTGGCTCGGGAATAGAACGCTTGACATGACATGGCAGAAACCTTAAGATCAACTTTTCTCGGGAGATGGACATAATCTTGAAATTTTGAATCCCGAAAAACCAAAATTCTGAAAATCCAGAATCCCGAAAACCCAGAATACCGAAAACCCAAAATCCCGAAAACCCAAAATCCAGAAAGGCCAAAATCCCGAAACTATATTTGAAAAAAAAAACGAGTAAATTATAAAAATATACAAAATTCCAAAAAAATGTCTGCGACTTCTTTAACGAAGTCTTGATATGATAAAGCAGATATTTTAAGATAGGAAACAATGAGTACATTCACATCATCATGATTCGCTTTCACTCTTTTTAGTTTTTTTTTTATGTACAAATACTTTAATGTAACGATAGCTTATCGAGATCGGCAAAATGGCTGCCCTTATTGAATTGAAATCAAATATTTTTGATAAATTAATAACAAAAGTAAAAAGTACTTAATTTAGAAGTAAATGCATTCCATCTATATTTCAAAATGAAAAGTAAATTAGAAACAAAGCATGAAAGCATAGGCTGGAATAAAAGTAAAGCTAACTGTACATACGAAATCCCGAAAAATTACACAAAATGGAAAATTTGCGTAAAATTTTCATTTAATATCATTTTTCGGAATTTTGATTCCAGGAGCTCGGGATTTTGAAATTTCAGAATTCTGGTTTTTCGGGATTTGGGTTTTTGGGATTTTGGGTTTTCGGGGTTCTTGGTTTGCGGGATTTTCGGGGTGGTGGGTTTTTGGAATTTTGCGTTTTAGGTATTCTGGGTTTTTTGAGATTCTGGGTTTTCGGGATCTTAGGTTTTTGGGATGTCGGTTTTCGGAATTCTGCCCCAACCCATTTCTTTGTGATTTAACGCAACAAAGTGTCAACTAAAGGACTCACCAAACACATATGGCCAGACAAAGGTAATGTCAATATGTATTCTGACGATATTTTTGCAAATGGCGTCAAACGTCTGTGTATTCTGATATTAATTTATGTTTTAGGTAGTCAGAGAATTAGAAAAAAATCACCAATTTTAAAATTCCAGAGAGTAAACGTCATGACATTACTTTTTTCACATTTTGTACATTTCATCGATATACGGGAAACTATTCCGTTTTAGCCCCAAAGCCAACCTCACGCTCCTCTGCATTCACAGGCTCAACCAGAAGATGCAGCTGATCTTGTTTCGTATCAATACAGTTAATTAGATTTTTGAGGTAGCACTAGACAACTGAACTCGATATTATGGGGTCTTATTATCCACATCCATATATGCAACCATTTTCACGACTATGGAAAACTGCCAGTATGATAAACAAAAGAATGATTTTTTCTATTATTTAGCCAGTAATTTGATAGATAACCGCATTTTGCTTGGCTAGAGAGAAAAATAAAAAAAAACTACAATCCAAAATAGCGGAACCTCCAATAAACATGTATACTTTTATCTAAAGGGACCTACCTACTTATGTAGTTTCTATCGATTTCCAGATATAATGTTATCCGGTGGACCAACAAATAATGTGTAACAAGTCACCGTTTACTTCCATTTGTGTTAAACATCACTTTCTAAATAACTTCTTAACCCATCTATAGTAAGGCTCACCTATACAGGTTTTCCCATTTGTTTCAAAATGATTAAGTCCATTGTCTGGTCTGATTAAAACAGAAATTCATTATTTTTATCGAATGCTACAATCCCTTTCAAGCGCGAAAGTAGAAAAATCCTTACAAAAACAAAAAAAAAGAAATCTCCCATTCCCTTTGCTGCCCTTCAACAAGGACTACTTTTTCAAGCAAGATTTATTTGTTGCTTTTTAACATTTTATTTACAATCCTGGTAAAGTATTATAGCTTTAGTAGTGACTACTAGTTCCCATTGTGGACATTTTGTATCCTGTTTGTTTATTGTCTCTAGAAATTGCCTGACATTTTGATTACAATCTGATACACTTGCCACATGATGTTGCCGGCGCGGCGCTTCTAGAGCTGCTGTGTTGTAATTGTAGTTGAACACCCAGATTACCCAGATCGATAGATACAATTTGCAATTCGATACCTCTACTACGTTTATAGATATATACGTAAACCTATAAGTGACGGGCGGCGGCGGCTGGCTACTAGAATAGTGGTGGCAATCGAAGTGGCGGCAGCGGGCGACGCGGCATGCTGGCAGCAAGGATAATGAAGGGAAGAATGAAGTTCATAGAGCAAAAGGCTACCTAACATCCTTTCAAATGGCACAGATTCGTGGTCACAATAGGAGAAATTCGATTAGTTTTGTGTCACACAAATTGATTGTAGGGATTTAAATGAATATGTTGTTGCCTCTACTTGTGCTGCAGTTTAGGTGATTTGTTTTTCTCTGTTATTATTAGAGAGGGTAAGATTTATCTAGGTTCCATCCACATCGAATCGAATTGAGAGGAAAGAGATTGAACTAACACAGCACGTAAGTATACCTACGATATAAGCAATGGTGTGATGTAGTGTAATCGATTGAGGTCAATAAGGAATGGAGATTCAAAAATGAATTTCTTTTATCACCTAAAATGAAGAGAATCGAACTTCATAAATTGACTTCTTGTGATAAAAAATTGGTAGTTTTGTGAATAAAACCTATGTCATTATAAGAAAAAAATTTTAAACGACTTCTTTCAAGTAAAGCTTTCTTGAGTTATGAGAAAGAGAAACAGGCAGATAATAAACCACTTTATTTGAGTATTACTAAAAAAATATGGCATAAGAAACTTCGTTGACTAGCGTCACATTCTTGTTGAAAATGGCTTAAGTCATGTCAAAAAACCTGATATTTAAGCAACAAAAAGTTCCCACTGGGAAAGGGGCTCCACGGTCTCCAATAAGTTTATGTTTTACTATCTCTAAACTTTAAAAATCTTAATAACCTCCAGCATTATTAAATATCAAAAAATCTAAAATAATATGCAATATCTTTTCTGAAAAAATTACCCCGCTTGTTACATCACAGCGTCAAAAAAAGCAAAACTATATGAGTGCCTAGCTAGCAAAGCAAGTTTGACGAATCGGAAATTGAATGGTGTATAATTTACTCTTAATTAGTAGTCGTAATTAGTTGGGATAGTTTCGAATTTGTGGTTCAATGTTTTCTATATTTTTTGTTATGCTTTGCTAACTTGATATCAAAAACATAGAAATCATTGAACAATTTTTCACAACTAATTAATGACTAACTAACTGCAAATTATTAAGCCGTAAAACATTTAGAAAGAGAAGTTTTTCACTCTTTTCAAGCTGTGACACGCTAGCATAGCACCCAAAAAAATATAGGAAACATTAAATGACAAATTCGAAACTATCACAACAAATTATGGAAAACTTATTCACCTATTTGATTTATGTAAATGGATTTGCTAACTTGACACAAGTAGAAAACAAAACACCCAAAGATATATAAAAACATCTCACTACAAATTGAATTTGTCACAAGTTAACGACAATATATTAATCAATACAATATTGAGTTTTTGAAGTTTTAACACTTTTCTAAAAAAAAAACATAAAAAATATAGAACGAACAAATTCAAAATTATCAGAAATAATTAACGATTAACTAACAACAAATTATCCACCTACCCATTTTTCGATCAATGAGAGTTGCTTTGCTTACTTCATATCAAGTTAGAAAAGCACCCAAAAAACATAGAAACATTAAACGACAAACTCGAAATCGTCCCAGCTAATTATTTATTTTCTGGCAACGTTTATTTATTTATTGGGTTGATTCCAGTTGATTAACATAACGGCTAATTGTTCACCTATTCATTTCCAATTCGTCAAAATTGCTCGGTAAATATTCAAAGCTTAGTATTGAAAATAAATTGATTTTATACCGACAGGTTCTTAGAACTGTTTGGACTTATGGTATACAACTTTGGGGTTGTACCTGCGATACAAACTTAAATAACTTACAAACGTTTGAAAATAAATTGCTTAGGTCATTTGTAAATGCTCCGTGGTATATAAGAAACGAAGATCTTCATAGGGATCTCGGGATTCCTACGGTGCGGGAGGAAATAAAAAGTTTCGCGCGAAAACATAGAAATCGACTATTAGAACACGCTAATTCAACGATTATTGACATTCTTGACGAGTCGAATTTAGTACGCCGTGTGCGAAGAACAAAACCTTCCGACTTGGTGGGGTGAACAGAAAACCGCTTTAAAATCGCGGATTAAGCAGGAACTTTCACCGGAAAGTAACCTGCAACACGTTACTTAACTTCGTTAAAAATAAATTTCTAGATAAGTTTCAACTTAGTTGCAATCGGGAAGTGGAGGTGGTTTAAGTGTAGTAAGAATCTCATATTTTTATGAGCACGCGTTTTTCGGTCCTCATATAGCCTGAATAGCAGGTTTTGCACCTACCCACAGGAAAATAACCAAACAAAAAAAAATATTATTCAAAATAAAATTACTAAAGTATCTACATGTTTATCTTCAGCATTTTTTTTCAAAATAGACCACGGCTAGATATTAATCTTCCAAAATCAAATATTATGTTTTCGAAACAACCTCAGCTTCAACTGATATAAGATTTCGCTTCAACGCAAAAAAAGATCTTTCTGTGAAATCGTTTGTTTCAAAAAGGGAAAGATTAAAACTTCTTTTGCTATATCTAGGTATGCATATGAATATCTCTGTTCATATTTTTGCACTGGCTTGCACAATCATAAGCTAGATGCAGACTACGCTTTCAATTTAATGTAAATTCCCATCAATTCAAGATTAAAAGAAATAGAGCAAACAACTTTAAAAAATCAATTTGTATGGGTGTTCAATTTTTGGTTTGTTCCTTATGAAAAAGAATTATGTTCATTTGAAGGTTTGTCAATTATAAAATTAAAGTTTAAAACCCAACTCAAACCAAACTCAGTGTGAATACAATCAAACCGATGTCAAACCAAACACAAACCGATGTCAAACCGAACTCAAACTAATCTCAAACCAATCTCAAACCGATCTGAAGCCAATTTCAAACAAATTTCAAACCACTCTCAAACCGAACTCAGACTTTATAATTGAACCAAACTCAATCCGATATGAAACCGATCTCAAGCTAATCTTAAACCACACTCAAACCGATCTTAAATCGAACTCAATCCGAAATGCACCCAAACTCAATATACGAGTATATTCAGATTCGATTCACTGAAATAATTTTTTTTCGAATAATCTCCATTTTCACTGAGTTGTAGATATGTATTTTACATCAATGTTACCTGGGATATTTAAAGGATTGCACCTACATATTTACATGTACATACACTTATGTTCGATGTTCGATATGATTGCATTTTTATTTGCGAATTTGTGATATATGTAAGTAGGTACTATAGCTAGGACAAGTTTTGAACATAACATAGAGATCACAAAAAAAGTTCTAAAAATAACGGTACTTGTTATTTAACCGTTAATGAAAAGCTTTTTTATCCCAAAAACGGCTCCAGCGATTTTGATAAAAAATCAGTATATTATTGCATGTATAGTGTTAAACTTTATATTTTAATTTTCTCTATCCTTGATGGTTATCCTTTGTCAATTCGACGGGCACCTCTTTCATTTTTTTATGATTTTTCTAAAACTATTTAACTTTTTTAATTCACTCTTCCTACAACATCTCAATGGTCTCTATACCAGTCAAAGGACTTATGGTATCCTGTTGTCAGTGCAAATAGTTTTTTTTTAGGCTTGTATTCCTTGCATAAGGATTTCTTTTTAAACATTGTACTTTTAAGTTTTTACAGTTAATATGGATTAATACTTTAAATTTTAGCAATAATTTCTTTAGGTGACATTATTTTTTATTTTTTTTTTTAATCCAATCACTTTCTTTTCTTTTTTTTATCAGATGGAAATCTTCAAAAGACACTCGGTAAGAATCGGTACCAAGTAGTGTGGGACTTTTACCGCACTAAAACCACCGGTGAATCAGGACCAATCTATGAAAGATCGACCAATGATTTTTCTTTCTTAATTTATAAATCGCATTGTGGTAAGTTTAAGTTATAACACTTTCCCATAGCTTTTAGACCATCAGCTCATGAGGCTTGGTTCTTCTTAATCTTCAAACATTATGTCGTACATTTGAGACGGTCTCCATTTCGGAGTTGGTATTCCTTTGCAGTCGCTGATTGTGTGATACAGCGTGTTTTTTAACCACTTCTGTAACCATTTCAATTTGAAGGTCACGATGTAGATCGCTATTTCTTATATACCAAGGGGCATTTATTATTCCACGAAGGACCTTGCTTTGGAATTTTTGGATGGGTTCAGCAATTGTTTTCTTTGTACAGCCCCATAGTTGGATGCCATATGTCCAAACGGGTTTCAGTACTTGTTTATATAACATTAGTTTGTTCTGGATAGATAGGTCAGAGTTCTTTCCTAGTAACCAGTACATTTTTCTGTACTTCAAGTTTAGTTCATCTTTTTTCTTTTTGATGTGCTCTTTCCATTTAAGCTTTGCATCCAAAGTCATTCCAAGGTATTTGGCAGTATTGGAGTAAGGTACTGTTGTACTGTTTATAAGAATTGGAACATTGTTTATTGTTTTGTTTGTAAAGTTTATATGCGTCGATTTTGTTTCATTTAGTTTGATTCGTCATTTTTGCGTCCAATCACTAACTTTATCGACTGCATTTTGCAGTTTTTGTGTAGCCTTCGTAACGGATTTATCTGGCACCAATATTGCAGTATCATCAGCAAAGGTGGCCATGATAGCGTTGATGTCCACTGGAATATCCCTTGTATATAACAGATACAGGGTTGGTCCTAGGACACTTCCTTGTGGTACACCGGCTTCAATTTTCTTTAGTTCCGAGTAATTTTGGTCGTACCGTACTCTAAAGAGTCGGTTCGTAACGTAGGATTTCAGTATTTCGTAGTACTGCCTGGGAAGATCCCTTTGCAGTTTGTACTCAAGTCCCAAGTCAAGTGCCAAGCCTTGTCAAACGCTTGAGCAACATCTAAGAATATAGCCGAGCATACTTGTTTTTCTTCAAGTGTCTTTTCCACAACATCCGCAATCCGATGCACTTGGTCTATCGTGGAATGATTATTTCTAAATCCAAACTGATGGCTCGGAATTAGTCTTCTTTCTTCTATTATTCTGCTTAGTCTTTTCAGAAGCAGTTTTTCGAAAACTTTTGCCATGATTGGTATAAGCGATATAGGTCTGTAAGATGTTACTTCTGTTGGTGGCTTACCTTGTGTAGGTATAACAATGACTTCTGCAATTTTCCAATGATGTGGCACATATCTTAGTTTAAGGCATGCATTTATTATAAATTGGAGTTTCTTGAAGGCTCTTTCAAAACCTGAGCAGTTATTAGATCGTACCCTCGTGATTTTTTGTTAGACAACTTATGTTGACACATACTTCTTACTTCTTTGAGCGTGACAAAAGGAATTTCACATTCGTCGTTTCTATCAACAAACTGTAAGGGATCTGTAGCGGTTTTACGGGATTCTGGGTTTTCGGGATTCTGGATTATTGGGATTTAGAATTTCGGGATTGTGTCCATCTCCCAAGTTACCTCCAAGCATAAATAATATCTTATGTCTTTGATTTTTAAGTCCAATTGCACCTTTTTGCAGGTATTGCATAACCGATATCTAAAAAATCCAAATGCATGACCATCTAGGGTTAATGGCTGAGCTTATTCCAATCAATTTTTATACAAAAGCTCTTTTAAAATGTCAATAATATGACATGCATACAAATTTTGAAAAAAGTATGTTTTTGATTTCCAAGAATTTCTTTTCAGTTCCAAACCATTTGTTTATGAGTACCTATCTTATTTCTTATAGACTGGAATACAACTTGATTAATTGAGCTCAAATAATTAGGTTGTGTTTGATATGTTTCTGGATGGGTTTAAAAATATAGCCAAAACCTCAATAGATCTTCTAGAAATATATGGATTGATTGAAAATTCAGAAAAAATAAAAATATTTATAGATACCTAAGGCGAATGGAGTCCGCAGTGAGACAATTTTCAATGTCCTTAAAGTTCAATAGTAAGACACATTATTATTTATATAACATTTTTAACTCTTTTTTTTTAAATACCCAACGATATTTATCTTACTTTAATATTAAAACTGTGTGTGTTGGATGTCCCACTCTTGAGTATTGAATAAAACATTAAAACATTAAAATTTCTTTTGAATTTTACAAAGGTTGAAATTTTTTATAAATGTGTGGTTTCAATCTCATTCGTGCTTACGCAAGCCTCAATTTCCTGGAACGAGTACACATGGCACCATCAGCCGGAGGAAGTTTTGTTTAAGCAATTTTTCCATGTTCGGAAGTCTTGTAAAACACATTTTAAGTGAAGTATCCATATCGTCAAAATGCTGCCTGGAACGATGATAAGTAAAACGCCAAAGTCATGTTTAATTAACGTCGTCGTCGGTCGGTCGACGTTTTGAAATTCAAAAAAGTGGTAGTATAGAGTCTTGATGCTTACCCGTGTATACGAGGAGTAAAACACACGTATTGACGATAAAAACAGAAAAAAAAGCAAGAGAGACTGGCAAAAATAACAAAACAAAATTTCACGCCGGGTTACTGAAGCATCATCAGGAACATGGGGACCCATGGCAGTTCTGCTGGCAGGAAGAGTTCATTTCATCCTTGGTGCATATCTGCCTGCAATTGAAATAAAGGCTGACAGCAGCGAAGCTGATATTTTGGTGCTGTTGTGGGTTCGGTGAGTGTATGTGTACGAAATGAAATCGATCCGGTTATGCTCCTTTCACTGGAATTTTTTGTTTTCTTGTTTTTACTCGGATTTACGCCCTGAGACGTAGGAATTTTATTTATATTTTTTTTTTGTATAGAAAAAGGAAATTGAGCATGAATGCCTGGACGATATAAAGTGAAAATTGTTTTCTTCATGTCAAAGGGTGCGGGATATTTGAGCAAGGATACGACTTGGGGGTGACAGAAAAATTTAATAATGTATTTTACTCCTTATTTTTTTTTTTTTTTGTTTAAACGAAAGTATTTTAATTTCTTTATCTCTCCGGGGAATTCCATGGCGGGGTTAACTATATAAAGTAATTTCAACTCATTGTTAGCCCACATACATAGCTTACAAAAAAAAGAAAGAGTGAAAATTGTAATATTGTTGCTGCGGCCAAGATTGGTAAATTGTTTAATTTCTTAACAACTTAACAAAGTTGATTTAATTTTTGGAATAAATATATCAAACGTCAAAACAGGATCAAAAATGGGCTCTAAAAAGAATTTTTTGTGTATTTTTTGAAGGTCAATTTTGGGAAAAATTTTCCATATTAAGAAGTATCAGGAACATAACAAATGTCAGTTCAAACTCCAAAGTGACTGATTTTAAGTCTGTGATATGATTTTGTTGAAATAATAAATCAAACTTTATTGTTACTCACAAACTTACTTTACTTTTGGTGGCACTTACCGCCAGGATGGGCTACGTTCTCAACCATAAAGCCTCTTTCGCCAGCTCTATCCCTGTTGCTGGGCGCCTCCGGTTACGCACAGCAAGTTTGTTTAGGAAGATTTGCACTTGTGTGCACCACCTATTGGGAGGACTTTATTTTCTTCATTCACCATCATGGTTCAAAATTTTTTCAGAACTATGCATTACAGTGCCCATAACTTAACGTGTCTCAGCCGCTCTATTTTTATCTTTTTGAACAGGTCGACGTTGCTTATAGCCCATGAAGCTTGCCCTTGAGTATTCTTTTCCAGACTCCAGGAGCAAAAATCACTTGAAAAATTTTCCTCTCAAAGCAACTAAGCAAATTTCTATTAGATTTTTGTCACGGTCCATTTTTCTGCGCCATGCAGCAGATTAGGTTCTTATAAGCCTCCTTGGTTCTATGAAGGGGACGTTTTATTAGAATGCCTCTTTACCTCGAAGAAAAGGTAGTTCGCAAGAGTAATTCTTCGTTAGATCTCTGCACTGATGTCATTTTGCGGACAGGTAGACGTCTATAAATATACTAATCTGCATATGCAAGTATCGGGTTGTTCAATAAGAGGGCTACAAAAGTTTTTTTAAATAAAACAAAAACGGTTTTGGATATCAATGAAATTCTTTATTCCTGTGAAAGTACGTTTGATGTCATTATGTATAGAACTCAATTTCTTTTGCATGGCCGCCACGGGCACGCTTGCAGAAGTCCAGACGCTGAACCCAATTTTCGACGGTTTTCAAGCATAAATCGGCCGATATTGCTGCAATTTCACATTCGATATTCCTACAAAGTTCATCAATCGTCGCTGGCTTGTTGGCATAGACCATAAACTTGACGTAGCCCCACAGGAAATAGTCAAACGGCGTCAAATCGCACGACCGAGGCGGCTAAGCGACTGGACCATTTCGTGAGATAACACGTTCTCCAAACTTGGTTTCCAATAAATTGATTGTTACATTCTCTGTGTGGCTTGTGGCGCCGTCCTGTTGGATCCACAAGTCTATATCATCCAATTGGGGCCAACAATATTTGGTTATCACTGAACGGTAGCGATCCCCATTCACAGTAACGTGCTGGCCTTGATCATCACGGAAGAAGTACTGCCTAATGCCGCCGCCGGCCCATAAACCACACCAAACCGTAATTTTTTCGGGATACAATGATGACTCATGGAGTACGTGTGGATTGCTGCCTGACCAATACCGCATATTTTGTTTATTGACGAAGCCATTCAGCCAGAAATGAGCCTCATCGCTGAAGATGATTTTTCGATGGAAGTCCGAATCATTTTCAAGTTGTTGCTCAGCCCAATTCACTAACATACGACGCTTCTGGTGGTCAAGCGGCTTCAGTGCTTGTGTCAATTTAATCTTGTTAGGATGTAGGCCAAGATCTTTTCGCAAATTCGCCACAATGTCGTCACAGAGATGCCCAACGCTTGAGAACGACGTGTGAGAGACACATTTGGGCTTTCTGCAATTGAAGCCTCAGCGGCAGCAATATTCTCGACACTACGGGCACTTCTTTGTCTCATTGGCACGGGAACATTTTGTACTGTGCCAGTGGATTCAAATTTTTCCACTAGACGCTCAATTTATTGTTGATCTGCTAGGACGATTATGACGACCATAAATTGGACGTAGCGCTCTTAACGTTGAGGCCACTGACTCCGAATTTCTGTAGTAAATTTTAATAATTTCGGCTCGTTGTTGACTCGTATATCTTTCCATCATGAAATGGCAAACTTTATTGAAGGGAAATGTCAAAAGAGCGGCAAGAAATATGGCATCGTTTGCTGTCCCTGTCGCTCTACTTTTGTAGCGTCCCTGTTGAAAAACCCTAGAAATGGCTCAAAAGATTTGGATATAATTTTTTGGAGTTTTTTGTATGAGCAAAAAATATTTTGCAAAGTTATTTTATTAAAATCCACCAACTTTCATGCCAACTTTGTTTATTAATTGATATTTTAGAGACTCCTCTTACGAAAGTTTCAGTAAAAACCGCCCACTGGCAGGCCCATTTTTATTATATTAGGGTTACCTGGCAATAGCTCTAATAATTGGGATGACATTTTCAGAGCTTGTTTGTATCTATAAAGACAAAACAAAATTGGAAAGTAATTGTGTTTTTGGTCAACTTTGCTTATTTGTTCGTTCCGGACAAACGCCCTATACGAGTATATGCCCTACTTCTAGGTTATGACAAGTTTATTCTTATGGGAAAGAAGAGTAAAAACAATTGGCATAATGTTATTGTATTAAAAACCCATAATTTTTAGAATAGATTTATAATACATATGAAATTTGAATTAAATTTTTGGAGTGTGTACGAGCAACAAATATGTATTTAGAAAGTGGTTTAAGTAAAATTTGTCACAAAAAAATTAAATTTCTTAAGCTTGTAGTCTTGTGGAAAGGATCAAATAGTTTAAAAAATCTTGTAATTAGATCATTTTCTTAAATGCTTAGCTAGTTTATTTATAGATATACACATAAGTGTCATCCAAGTCCATTAGTTAAGGAAGGTTGTGAAAAGGATTTAAGAGCCTTATATGGCTGTAAGTATATTTGGATGAAATATTTTGATGCGATTATATGTAGCCACGTACGGTTTGGCTTATATTGATAAGCCAAGTAAATATCTGTCCATTAGGGCCCTAACAAGGGGACACAAAATGGATAGCAAAATTATTGTTAAATCGTTTTCAAAAAAGTCATCTACGTCGAAAATGTAAGTAGCTGCAAATATTCCTCATAATATAATTTTATGCGGAGTTTACTTTTATATGATATTATTGTCATTTCATTGCTAGTCTTTTTACTTAAACTTGTATTTCCAAGCATTCATATAAGCTAGTTTAGTGATTTGTATTTTATGTTTACTAAAATTTTCATTTTTAAGTATGGTTTTCCCCAACAAACATATCCAATAATTTAAAACATTTAAAGTAATTGTTGTTAAAGGTAGTATACCTTCATTTTCCGGTAAATTTAATATCGAATAAAAATTTAATAATCATAAATCAGTTTTCGTTACATTGAATTAAACGATGCAAACGTTTAGTATTTTATCTCTCTCATAAAACGGAGCGTAAATGTTGGCGAATAAGAAGTTCAGTAACAAAATGTGAAACAACAACTCAAATTACTTCAAATGGCAAGCATTGTGATTTTCTTCAAATACTCATTTGTTCTTAGGATGAAATATCAGGTTTTTTTGTTTTTGTAATACTCTTCTCTCTTTCCCCTTCAACACTTAATGAACTAATATAGACATCTTCCTCTTATCATGTATCAGAAAGATTTTCAAAACTTCAGGAATTCACAAGATATTCTCAAATAATTTGAAAAGTTGATATAAAGGCCAACCATATTACATACCAACATACATTATACATATATGACTTATAATATAAAATGTAAGCATGGCAAACTTTTTGCTTTTTCAAGCATCCCTTACTCGTCTTGGATGTTAAGTTTAATTGAGTACCAACCTCAATGTTACCCAAAGTTTTTCATTGGCTCCATAAGCACACCCACAAACAGATACCAAAGAAGACACAGGTTATATCCACATAATTATACTTAATATACAAGAAAATTCCTCATGTAACTTTAGCTGAAAACTCGCAACTATGCAGATTTTAGAAGCCCGCATCAACATCAATCCATATACGAGTTTATCTTTACCTACTCTGTGAACTTTTTCCGACCTTAATTATTATACACAACACCATGCACCCATACTCTCCTTAACCAGACACGAGGTAGGTATTGGTTCAATTTCAAGTTTCCTGTTAGCTCATCAGCTTGAAATTATCTTATTTTAGACATTTACCTATAGCCGGCAACAAAGGTGCCACCACGCGCCGTATTTTACGCCATCTACACTTAGTGCTATTAAAATAAAATTAAAAACAAAAAATCCCGAATATCTTGTGAAAATATGTAATGAGAGCTACCAAGAGTAATGCCAAAGGCAGTAGTAAAAGGACTTGCAAAACTTTGAAGCAAAGCTCCTTTGTGGCGTCCTCATCACTGGTGGTCTTGAGGAAAAAAAGAAGCATCCTATGCACACTCGACTGCTTTACTTAATTTACCCAAAGTCACGATCTGATGAATGCGTTATCCTTAATAAGGAATAAGCTGAGAGCAAAGGTGGAGGCGTGTATAGGTATAAGGACATCACCATCACCAGGTATCTGGGTTAAACTTGCCCAAAGCACTTTCGCACTTCGCTGCATTGTATACACGCGTTTGATTAGTGCAAGTGTCGTATGTCAAACTATGGCTTTGTAAAAATAGCAAAGAATGTATAGGCAGCTAACTCCGCTACCTAAATAGTAGCTAAAGGTATCTAAAATTAAAACCGGTTAAAGTCGTTTATTAATGTCGAGATTGATGTCGAGAAGTGTAATAATAGTGCATCAGACGGGAAAGGCAGTTGAGTACATGTACATTAGGGTGGTCCTTAAATTGGACATAGGCTTGGATAGCCCATTATTCGATTTAAATTATTGAAAAACAATTTCTCTAATTTTTACAGATTTGTATTTCACCCCCCCCCCCCTCCGGTCCACCTATTTTCACTTGAAGACACTAATAATGGGGTAAGGGTTATTCTTATAAAACGTAAATTTAACAATCTGAGGGTATAGATAAGATATAGACGAGAAAGAAATCGTAATGGAGGGGGTCTATTTCCCCTCCTTAAGGCAGGGGGGGTAATTTTCTAAAAACTTGGCTCAAAATTAAAAAAAACTATTTAAAAAAAAAACGGGAGCACTAAAAATGTCACACTTTTGCTTTTTTAAGGTCACAATTCCATTCTATTAAATGCTTCAAAAATAAAAATTTTATTGTAAATAATTATAATTTTTTAAGTCAAAATTATTTTTCAAAAACTGTTTAAATAAAAAAAATATTTAGGAAGCATATTATAGAATGGAATCGTGGCTTTAAAAAAAAGTTAAGGCGTGGCATTGTAAGTGTTCCCGTTCTTTTTTTAATTGTTTTTTTTTTCTGTTTTGAGCAAAATTTTTTAAAAATTACCCCTCCTGCCTAAACGGGGGGAAATAGACCCCCTCCGTTATGATTTTTTCATCTTAATCTATTTTACGCTTTATAAGAATCACCCTAACCCCATAGTTAGTACATTAAAGTAAAAATATGGTAACCAGGAGGGGGTGAAATAAACATCTAAAAAATTAGGAAAGTTTTGTTTTCCTATGTAGAGCCATTTGATGCTTATCCATCTCGGAATTTAAAAAAAATCAATAAAAGGACTACCCTAATGTTGATAATAGTGGAGTTTGTAGGTTTGTATTAGGCTTATGACAACTTAGGAATGTGCTACCAACCATTTTTTAATACACATAGCTATACAGAAATAATAATTTTAGCGGGAAATTGTTTCATTGAAATATAAATAAATTGAATGCTTAGCGTAAGGTCGACTTGATGTCGATTCAGAATTTTGATACTGAAAAATTGATTAATTAGTTGTTTGATATACCGTTGTAAGCTACAAAAAATATGAACAGGTTGATCAATGAAAAGGCAATGTCCACAAATGTATGAAAGCTGGGCCCTATACTGCACCAATAACTTATCATTATCACTTTTCAACTTAACAATATTAAAACAATTTCTGAAAACTGTAAGGTTTTCCATACACAAAAGAGGCACGCAATCTTTTTTCCTTGGTTTTATTTGAAAATCCATTTTGCCTAATCCTTGGTAGTATATGTTCAGCATTACACATGTAAGAATTTGTTAATATTGATAAGTTAAAAAAAAGGATTAATAGTGATAAGTTGTTGCATTAAGGCTTTAGTCCACTTACACAACATTGATGTTTCATACATAGCTGGAGAGGTTATTAGATACATGTTCTTTATTTTATTACATTATTGTTAAGATGTATGTAGATATTGGGCTCTGAGAGATATAATTATATTCGGAAAAACGCAGAGTGAAACAATAATGTAATAGTGTGTTTTGAGACCGAATATCTCTTGAACCCCATGGCTATGTAATGGAATAGAACAAACCAGTCAACCGCGTGCCCAAGGGGGGCGGGAAGGAGTGCTTCCCCCCTCCCCCCTGATCAAAATAAATTTCATACATTAGGCAATTAATTTTCCATTGAAAGCATTTTCAACCAAGATTTCCGTACCGACACTATTTTTTGAATGAGGTTGTTGCCCCTCTCCTTAAACAAAATCGTGAATGTGTTTACCACTTAAGCCAAAATCCATATGCCATTGCCACCAGTGGTTAGGGATTTTGTTTGAAAGAACACTTTTGGTATATATGTAGGAGAGATTTCTTCGAAAACTTTGCCCACCACAGTGGTAAAAGATATTAAGTTAAAGACAGACGTCGGAATTTCTACCAGAGGCCTGGGCACCAACCAGAGTGAAAGCTCGCCGTTTCAAGTGCTTTATAGTCCAGTCGGAATGTACACATATTTAATAAGCAAAAAATTAGATAGGGAGATTTTTTTATTTTATTTGTTTGAGGAATTGATAGAGTCTAAAAAAAAAAACAACTCCTATTCCTATTGCGTTGGCCACCATCTTTTGTTTAGAAATAAGAGTTTTTGTAAAATAACTCGGCTATTTTCAATTTTTATTAAAAATGCAAATAATAAAAGTTGTTCAAAATTTATTCATCTACAACTTGGGTCATAATGTTTTTTCTCTACGATAAATATTTTTCGACTTAATACGAAAAAAAATAATTGTGCCGTTGTAATTTAGTAAACTCATTAGTGAGCGTGTTTGAACTATAGAAACAAAAAAATTAATATATATTTTTAAATTCCTTAAAATGAATCTAGTTTTTAACGGCTTAGCTCTTTTACTTTAGCCACCATCTTGATTTAAGCAAAATGGCATTAGTACAGGGTGTTTTGCATACACACAAGGAGTAAACCATAAGGCTAGATTGTGTAGTTCGGGTTGATACAAGCAAACAATTATACGGGAAGGGGGTCTATCCCATTTAAGTGGGAGGGGCAATTTGCTTTTGGACTTTTTCTGGGGAAAAATGCAGTGTCAAGTTTGATTTCGGAAATCGAAAGAATATTATAACCAGGGCCCGAAACCACATTTTTTTTAAACTAAATTTTGTCATTAATTTTTTTGTTTTACAATACGAAAGAACATCATGACACGATCCAAAAATTACGTTTGGCACAACTGCACCTGTTGTCATTATATCTTCAATCTTGCTTTTATCGGTAATTTGTTTTTTTTGATTTTCGACCCTTAGAATATAATCACAAAAGAAAAAAAAACCTCACAGATCAAGTCCAAAATATGAAGAATGTGAACGATGTCGTGATTTACATAGTGTGGGTTGATATTTTGAAAGATTTTTTGTCTGATTTGGTAGTGCGAGCTGTTCATTCACTTCCACACCTACATTTCTTATAAATATTTGAGTTTTCTCTTTACTCTGCTACCTCAGAGAGCTGAAATTTTAAAACAACAACATAACAACATAAATTATCTTTAGCAATTCACCCACTGCCACGCATTGTCTTATACATAATTGAATTTTTTCCTTAACATGCTGTTCAAGAGAGCCAGCATTTTTTATGAAAGCCACCAAGGGTCTTAAGCATGGTATGTAAAAATTTAATTTTCACAAATTTTCCTGAAAGCTCAAATTTTTGATAACAAGCTCTTGTTAATCTGAAGCATAACATTTTTAAAGGATTTAAAGGAGATACTAATGTACATTGGTTTTGAAATTCCGAAATATCATAATGGATGGGAAAAATAGATCAGGGTAATGCATGAAAGCATTCCACATTCGGTTGGTTTGGCTAAAAAAAGAATCTCTGTACTTAACAGTATGTGAGAAATTGGGCTCAAGGGTAAACTGATGTGCATTCACAGATGTGCGAGTATTACGGAAGAATTTTTTAGTTTTCACTGGAATTTCTGTTTCACTAGAACTCGGTTTATAAAATTAGTGATAAATAAGGTGAGACATGAAACACTTGTAAAAAAATCCATGTGAGTTAAACTGAACTTAATATACTAATTGCGTATGACAAAGGCCCTCAGTATGGCACTGATAAGTTCAAGTAAGTAAGCTGGTTGAAACGCCAATTTGTTGTAGGACTAAAGGCTATAAAAAGTTATTTTGAATCTATAATTCAACGATTCCACTACTTAATTTTAAGTCCTTCTACTTGGCTGATTTTTTTCAGTAATACCTGTATAAAGCTTGTACGAAACAACCCTTCTTATAGAAACTATGCCTAGCCATGCTCGGGCATGACATAATGCCAATCTGAAGGACTATAGGCCTTAAAAAACTATTTTGAGTCATAAGGCCAAAGTTAAAAAGATTCGAATGTTATGGTTATAGCACAACTGTCTTTTATTGGAAACGTTTGAAAAGTTATGCAACCACAAAAAATAATAAAATATTATTTTATGTAACTTCACTACTTACATACTTTACATGATTTTAGCTTTTTTTAATTTTTGCGTATTTGTCCTATAATTTTGGTTCTTACTTTTAACGATTGAAATTGTCAAATTAAACTCAGATTCAAATATGAATCTTAAAATAACTTTGTGTACAAACATTTCTACAAAATAAGTTGTATTAAAATTTTTTTATATGTAATCCCTTTGGAACATTGCACAACATTTCGGATTACCATTTCTTTATTTGGTACAAATAAATTTAAAATTACAGTATAAATTTGGATAAATTGATTCTATTCCAAAAGTCAAAGAGTTTTGAAAACACTTTTTTCTATGAATTTTCGTGAAGTACATAAAAATCTTTGGATGCTTGATTTGAGACCAGTATGAATGTCGAAAGTTTAAAGATTTTAAATGTTTTTGAAGTTCAGTAGATGGCATTGGCTATCTTCAAAATTTCATTTTGGACTACTGTTTTTTACCATGAATTGAAGTCAACATCAACAAAATAACTTTTATTTGACCAATATGGTCAGCTTTATAATAAATAATTTTGGTTTAGATTGTTGGATCTTCAATGTTTAGTTTTTAATGTAAGCCAAAATGTAATTCCATATAAATACATATTTGCGAACTGAGAACATTAATTTTAAATTTTTTTTTTTTTTGAATGATGGAAATTTCTTCATTGTTGTGGGTAAGTAACAATCATGATGGACTCAGACAAGGGCGTATTCCCCATTAAGAGGTGTCAAAATGATTCCAAAAATAGTTTTGTATAGAAATCTTGCTTTAAAATGCTTTCCAAAGAAGACAAGTTGCCTAATAATTCAAGGGGGCAAGTGTCCCGCCCTTGGACTCAGATCACTAAAATAGGTTTGTACTAAACCACTAAGTTCAATCATACCCAAAGTGTTATACGTATTAAAAAAAAAAAATATAAAAAACATCTCTATTTAATAGTCCTAGTCTGCGAAGTAACTAGTTGTTTTCTGTTTCAAATAAATGCGAAGAGATTTCAAGGTTTTTTAAATTAAAAATTTTCAATCATCGAATTTTCAATTCTGATATACCTAGTTAAAAAAAAAAATGCAAAAAACTGTTTACACAATTTGAGACTATTTTTTCTTACCTTCCGCAACTAGAATTTGACGAAATTGGATTTCTTTTAGGCTTTACTATTGAATGCTTGAGATCTGTGATTATTCTGCCTTCTTGAATCTTTTATTGCTTTGGTTTGGTGAAATTAATACTCTTTTCATAGTAAAAAAAAAAATAGTAAGGCTAGAATTCAAAGCTATTTGAAAGCGATGAAGTGAATTTAGGAAGAAGTATCAATACTATTCAATATAATATCGAATTGACAACAACAACAACGACACTGTGGTAATGGATCATTGACGGTAAGTATTACCACCATCCGGTATCTATCTTAAGATGCAGCGAAGGAGACGATAGATTTCCTTAGCATCCTCTTTCGTTATTCCAATTTGCAGGGAAATTTCTTCGTCGTATTCGTATCTGCTTAGATTTGTTCGTTTTGTTCGCCCAACATTGGTATTTTGTTCGTAAGCTCCTTGAAATAATTAGAATTCTTGACATCAGAGTCTGAGGGGGAGAGTTGTGATGAAGAATAAAGAAAATCCCTAGATTTTTTTTTTTTATTTGCTTATGATGAATTCCCGAAGAGCAATTTCAAAAGATATTAATAATCCACGGTGGTAGGAGAGAATACGGTTGTTGCATTCGAAATTGAACGCTTTTAAAATATTGAAAATGAAGTGCAGCTGCGACGCAGCGTTTTTTTGAAATGCAACAAGGAAACTTTAAGTGAGGAAAGGTATGTACCTATTTGTCACTTAAATAGTTGTGGGAGAAGAAAATACTAAAAGTGCAAGAAACAAGGGGTTGCCTCTTGCCTGTGTTTCCATGTGCAATTACTTACAAAGGTAGGTTATTAAGCTGTTTTTTGTCAAGGGAATGAATGAAGAAGTTAAGAAGCAAACTTGTAGGATCTAAAAAACGCAAAAAGTTAGCTGAAATATATTATGTTTCATTAAAAAAAAATACACTTGACTTTCTACATTATTTGTCGAAATTTAATTTGTTTTCATTTTAAAAGCAGACAAATTGCCCAGGAACTATTTTTTTTATTTTGAGACGTTTTTCACTTTATAATAAACAAACTAAGTTGCATGTTGTTATAAGCTAGACATTTATAAAATGAAAAATTCTTAACAAATAGAAACAATTTGATAAATTAATACAAGTGAAAACAAAAATAGTATTTGAAACTAAGTGACATCAATTATTTATGTAAGTATCTATAATTATTCGATTCTTAGTGAATCGGCCGAAGTCTAATGAGAGAAAAATGATATCAGTACGATACATATTAAAATAAGCTATAGCAAGTTCTTTAATAATTAGAGGTGAAGAAAAGAATGCCAATTCTTGATGTAATTTAATTTTATGGAAAAAAGTAAAATCATTGAATACAAAAATATTTTCAAGATCGTATTAATTTTAGTATAAGGAAATAGTTTCATCAAAAACGTAAGAGTCGTTTTTGAGAAAAAAAGTATTTTGCCTTCCGGATTTTTAACTTTTGTATGAAAGGTACTGTGATTTTCTCATATATGTAAATTCCTTAAATATTTTAGAGAGTACTAAAAAACTCTTTGTAGATATATCGTTTTCGAAATATTTGATTTTCAAAAAAATTTTTTTAAACATTTCTTAAAAATCCAAACAATATTTTTTTTCTTAGCTTAAGTACACAAATATATTTTTAGTTTCCGGAAGTTTCGGTATAAAAATTTGTAAAAAAAATTAAAATTAAAAAAATGGTTTTTTTGGAGTTACCATTAATAACCATTTTTTGAAAAATGGTTTCCATCCAAAGGAAACCTTTACTAAAAGTAATTTTTTGATTTTTTTTAAGAAAAGTTGTCCAGCCGTTTTTGAGAAAAATATGATTATGTTAAATTGATAAGAAAAAGTTGTATGCCAGGACCGTTATTTTTGGTTCTAAGAAAAAATCATAAATCGGCATAATCACCGAAAACCACTGTGTACCAAGTTTGTAGAAAATCGATTATGCCAATTAGGCTCTAAACGAACAGATAGACAGAATTATGCCACCTGTCTTTTTCCGTGTTCTCTATCATCGTTATGTCATCCTTCATTGTTATCTTTAAATTTGTTTGCACGAATCCAAAACTTGCCCCTTAGTATCTAGCTATATATCGCAAGTTAAAATGTTTAGATGGCGGGCGGCCAAAAGTTCTTAAAGACTTCAAAAATGTAAAAATTGGAAAAATTGCTACTACGGTCACAGAACTAAAATAAATCTTACAAACTTAGAAATTCAAACAGACTTAGGTTCACCAAACATTGATTTCAACCCAGTAAAAAATAACATTTATTATCCCACACCAGGGATCTCTGGAATCAAAACAGGGTCATAAATGCTAATCAAGTTTTGGTCTTTACTGACGGTTCCAAAACTTTAGAGGGGGTTAAGAAAGGCATCTACTTAGATAACCCACCCATAAATAGATCTATAAACCTTCCATTTTCTTGCAGTGTATCTCAAACAGAAGAGCTGGCAGTTTTACGAAGCCTCAAAAGATCTTGCCTAAAGTGAATTAATCAACAATAGCAATAACATTTTCATAGCTAGTGAGGCGGCAATTGAATCCATTTTCTCAATGACTATAGAGTCCAAACTGGTCAATCATTACCGGAATGAGTTAAGAGTACTTTACGGCAAACTGGGCCTCTAAAGAACATTACAACGTTCATTCAGAACTCAGGATGAATTACCCTGGGAGCTCAATGGATCAACCGGGATCCGAGTATGCACCTCTCCTTTATTATCACCCCTTCTAACCTAACCAACCTAACCTATGCTTGTTTTTTTAAATAATGCGGGGTCAGATGAAGAATTAAAATTAACCTAGCAGAAATTCTTGGAGAGAAAATGAATTTTGAAGAAACAGGATAGTTTACTTTCATAATTGATTCCAAATTTTGTTGGTAGTAAATAATCACGCGTTGTTTTATAAGTTCAAAAATATCAGAAAATGTTTTTTTGTCATTTTCTAATAAGACTATCTCGAGAACTCAAGCTGATGATGGAATAAGGATTACAGATTTGAGTTAAGCATCAAAAATCACATTTGAAATGATTTTTAATTCCTCGTGCTCAAAACATGAAATCCTAAAAAAAAAATGAAAAATTAGCATACCGGAAATGAGGGAAATAGAGACACAATTTTTATCAAAAGGTTTGGAATGATTGAAATACCTATGTTTGTTTTGTTTGGACATAAAATTAATAAATAAATTTGACAGCGCAACAGCTCGTGGAGAACCAACGCCTAGTGACTAACAACTCTCAAGCATTCCTGTTTGTGTTGTTGGCAGGAATGGAGGGGACCAACATTTTTTGCCGGCTAGATGAGATTCAAGACAAGTATACCTACTCTTGGAAGATTTATCAGTTCCTTGCAAGAAATAGTACCTCGGGAAAAAGTGGCTATTTTTTAGTAATGTTTGGTATAACTTTGGAAACTAAGCCGATTTTGAAAAATTAATATTTAAAATACGCATTAGTTTCAGTTACATAAATTCTATGGCATCCATTTTATGGCGTCTACACCTACATATATAACTATCATAATATTTAGTGTATACATAATATCCAAAAAGTGTACTTTAATTTTTACTTTTTGTTTTTCAACACACTTTTTCAATATGGCGGACAACGTAACATCTCCCACCAGCCAGACTGCCTTTTTAGTTAGAGTGCACTTAAAAAAGCCACACATACTAAAATGACTTCTCGAAAACGATGCCAGCTCTAAGCTTAGACTAAAGATCTTTGTTGAATAATTGCGGAAAAGTTTATGAAGAAGCTACAAACGGAAAAACGAAAATTTTTTGGAGACTTAACATCTAGCAGTTGCTAGGTATTGAATATAATGCGTGTATGCGTATTAAGGCACACATATGGGGGGAAGCAAATTTAAGTTGCTGTTGGTGTTTCCACAAAATTTAACGAATAATATGAAATGTGTTACGTGATGGGAAAAGTAAGACGAAATATAGCTAGCTACATAATAAAGTCAAAAGGAAAAGTAAAATGATGAAACATAATAAATCACAATATTTCTATTTATTATTATATTTAATGAAGACTTATGCCCACTACTATTAGGTGTAGAGTTATAGTATCCATAAAGGGAAGAAATAACATTTTTTCAGTGATGTAAGGTATAGGAAACGGAAAGGGAAACTAAATTCATGAAATGAATTAGGTAAACGATGTGCCTCTTGAAGTACGGAATTGGTAGAAAGAGGAGTAACTCAAGCATTCTTCATTATCATTTTATTTAAAAATAGCAATAAATACTCCTACATATTTTTAATGAAAATATCAGTCATATTAATAAAATACAAAAATCAGTATCCTCTCCTTTACACACGTGAAAGCTTGCACACGATGGACATGGGGAACTTTCACATTGTTGCCAATGATCCATGGATAAGAGATTCTACTTCAAAGGTAAGGTTACAATTAAAAGATAAAGATACAGATAAAGGGGTATTTTGTATATTTTTAGGGTTTCAAAAACTATAATCATCCTGCTAAGTTTTTTTTCTCCAAAAAAACAACTATGTAGGTATCTAAAACTATTCTCCCACTTGTTATTATTATAATGTTAAGCTGATTTATTTATTCTGATGTCATAAAAGCTTTCATACAAATCCAATATGAACAATATCCGATACATAAATCTATTTGGTGTTTCCACTGGTGTGTGAAGGGAAATAATTCCACACGGGTATCTGCCACACATAAGAATTTAAACCATCTGAAGTGGGAATCTGTTTTACATTTTAAAGTGGGATTTATTTTCACTTACTTAACCCGACATTTTGTGTAATGTTTTCCCACAAAAAATTGGGATTTTGGAATTTTATTGATTCATGAATATACCAAACGTCATTGGTTAGGTACATAAATACACATAATTTTTTCGGAGAGAAGATGCCTTCAAGACATCCTAAAACAAAACAAAGAAGAGTTTAAAGGCCTTAATATGACATGTTAAAAAGCCATATTAATTAAAAACTCTCAAAGTTACAGCCATTCAAACTTAAACATTTCAAAAATTTTTACCTATTTTTGGGTACCCACATGACAAATTAAAAATTCCTTGCATCTAGCACCAATTTTTATAAATATAAATCACAATAACCGTTTAGTTCGCAGGTTTAGAAGCATTTAAAAGGGAGCTGAAAAACTATATTGCGAATTACCATCTTTTTAATATGTATTCGTTATTCAAAAGGAAATCTTTTTTTTTTGATTCGATCGCGCATCTTATTTTTCGGATCTTTTAAAATAAAATTCGTTACCATGATCGAATAAAATTTTCTATGATCCGTAAAATATGGTTCGATCCCGTATTTATCGATCATCATTTCACGATCCGTTCAAAAAAGAAAAAAAAATTATAAAAGGAGAAAATTGACACAGGGTGAGCTGGTACAAAAAAAAAGAAAAATTAAATATTTTCAACAAGGTTTTTCAAAAAAATGCCCACATTTTCCTATTTTTAGTGATTTTAATTAAATTAACACAGGTGATACCTGACACAAAATTATAAAAGAAAAAACATTTTAAACATGGTGCTTTAAAAAATCAATTTTATGTTACTTCGTAGTTCTTTGAGTGATTTCAATGAAATTGACAAATGTGGTAGCTGAAACAGAATTAAACAAAACTATTTTCAAAGAGGATTTTGGAAAAAAAATTTCAACATTTTTTAACTTTGTTTTTCACTGAACAATTTCACAGAATATTTGGGCTCAAGGAACAACAAAGTTTCTAAAAATTGACATTTTTTTAAACACCCTGTTGAAAACACTTTTTGCTTTTTTAATTTTGTGTCGACTCCTACCTGTGTCGGTTTAATTGAAATCGCTCAAGAAACAACGAAGATAAAGAATATTGACATATTTTTCTAACACCCTGTTTTTAATTTTACTTCTTTAAATTGCTCAAGAAATTACAGAGTAGCAAAATGTTGACATTTTTTTGACACTCCCTGTTGAAAATATTTTTTTCTTTTCTAATTTTGTATCAGCAATCACCTGTGTCAATTTAATTGAAATTAATTAAAAAAATAAATCACTTCCCAACCGCTCTAAATGGATTCTTGATAGGGAATGATTCGATTTAGGGATATTATCAGATTCTTATCGAGATACCTGAATTTTATTTTCCCGATCTTTCACAAAGAGAAAAAAGAATATAATTTTTTTCGTGAGAGGACTATAAATTTTTAATGATAGAAAATATTGTCGTTCCGGAACTGTATGCCTTATGGTTCGTGAGAATATCGATACAAACTGATAAAGATCCATATTTTATGATTCGGAAGTGATAGTTTCCAAACCCTTTTAACACTTTTTTTAAAACCTTTGATTTTTAAACTTTTTGTGTGGGTTTTGTAAACTTTTCCTGCTCGAATTTTTGTATACAATTTTTCAGACCATCCATTTATATAGAAAATTTAATTAAGAACAAAAAGCTTTATCTGTAAAGTTGTCGAATTTGGCTAAGTTTCGGAGTTATACTAAAAATATTCAAAAGTGACCTGTCCAGACGTCTGTGAAGTTAGCAAGGCAACTTCCACCCACGCAAATGAGACCTCGACAGGAATTTGCAGTTTATCCACCATTTGTTGCATATCTATTCCCGATTTTGCAGTTCGCCAAATAATGGTGTAATCGAGTGCCCTGCTAAGTTAATCTAGCAGGCCACATAGTGTATCTCAGGAGCTAAGCATGCTTGGAACTTGCTGACCTGCTTACATCGCTGTGAAGTTAGATGGTCAGTTTAAAATTTTTTTCAAAAAAGGACTTACAAATTTTGAGGTAGCCAATTCTTAAAATGCAAAAAAACTGCAAATTTGGAGCCTTACAGCTAGTTCCTAGCATGCTTGGTTCCTGAGATACACGATGTGACCTACTTACTTCATACATAGAAGTCAATTTGGGGAAATTTTTCAAAAAAAGGTGTTACAATTTTGATACTAGCCTATCGTTGAAATGCAAAAAAACTGTTAATTTGGAGCCATATTGCAAGTTCCTAGCATGATAGGTTCCTGAGACACACTTTGTGACCAGCAACCTTCACTGTGAAGTTAGAAGGTCTATACCCTTATTTGGTAAACAGAAAAATCGGGAATGAAGTGTAAAAGAAAATAAAAAAAACTGCAAATGCCTGTCAAGATCCCATATGCGTGGGTGAAAGTTTCCCTGTTAACTTCATAGACGACCAGTCCAGTGTACCTAACCATTCTCTCAGAACAGCATGTGTAAATTTAGTAGCATTTTTGGTTTAAAGCATACTTATGGACCAAACAAACATATTCAACATATAAGACCCGTGCACGTAACTGTTCCTTTATACCACTTATTTTAAGTTCTATTCAATAGACCTCTACTGCTTTTAACTACTACTTTTAACTTCCCATTGGAAGTTATTGTAATTGGTCCAATTTGTCGAATCGAAAATTTTGACATATCTTTACGTTTTGAGTTCTCTAGAATTAGAATCCATCATTTTAGGAAAAATGTCAGTGTTTGTACTTTCGTTCGTACGATCATAAGTTCGTTCGTTCATAAGTTCGAAGGTTCATACGTTCGTGCCTTCGTATTTGTATACATTCTTTCACTGTTTTTCGTTCACTATATCTCAACAAAGAATGAAGATATCAACTTCAGATGAATTTAATTTTATAGATACAAGTTTCAATACGTACAGAAAGGAAATTCAAAGAGCAGTTTTTTTACTATAGCAATTTAAAAAGAAGTTGTTAAATTTCATAAGTCTCGAGAATGAGAATGGTTGGGTTGGGTTATTTTTATTCTACACATATTGAAGTAATAAAGAATTTGTAAAAATATGAAAATATATCAACGTACAGTTTAAAAAAAACATGATTTTAAAAACGTTTGGTCTTTGATCTCTTGCTATCGTTTAGTGTTGGGGCTCCAAAATATGATTGGGTCTTTTTTAAGGTTTCACATCATAAAGAGTTTGGGAACCACTGCACTAGTTCATAATTGATATTTGATTAGTTTTATAAAATAGTTCAACAAACATTGTTATTTTAAAGTGAAAAAACTACAAGTGACTTTAGCAAAAATTGTTAAACATATTTTTTTTCTCAAATATCCATTGTGATATTGGCTTTGGGTTAGTTTTATTCTACTCACTTCACTTGTCTTCACTTGATTGCATATGGTCAACCTGAAAGCGTTTTTGAAAATCTTGAATTGGCGATTTGTTAATAATAAAATGATATCGGGTCTCCGGCTTCTGAGGGCACCAATGGGAAGTTACCAGTGTGGAGCGCACCCAGCCTCTTTAAAACTCTCCTCTCCTCAAATAAAACTTTCTTTAAAGGGTATTTCATGTACATCTTCAAGGTTTACCATCTAAACTGGGGCAGATAGTTGAAAAAATCCCAAAAATTCAGCTAAATAGCTTGGAAATACCTTATGCCTTGATCACATTTCTACGCAAATTGTTATTTTAGACCCTACCTACAAAACTGTATGCCGCTTATCAAGTACCTTCAGGAGAAGGTCGTCCTCTGGTGAGATCCCAGATGCAGATTCAAGATGAAGTTCATATCACAATTAAAAATTCAAGGCTAAGTTCTGAGGTTTTGGTTCAAGTGAGCTAATAAGGCCTTATGCACGTAGTGAAATATGTAGGTTGTACTTATCTTTTATTTTTGCGACTAATATCTTCCAGGTTATGACAAAAATATACAGGCCCGTTCTTAGCGCTTAGAATACCTGGGCCAAGCTCAAAGAAGCCGCCTTTTTGGCTACAAATAATACAGAATTAATACAAAAAATCAAGTAATCGTATGTTCTACTTTCACCGTCTTTATACCTAATCAAAACTAGTACACAAATATTTTAGTAAAGGTTACATGAACGACCGGCAAAAAAGTTGAAATGTCGGCTTATATTTACTTTTTTGGTTACTAATTCATAAAATGTTCACCTTCGAGCTTAAACAAAAAGTAAGCTGAATTGAAAGAAAGTCGAGAAAAGCATCGACTTTTATTTACTTGTCGCTATACATATTTTCCCAATACTTAGTACATACAAAAAAGTCGATATAAATCGACACTTTAACAATTCGACATTTTTTCTGTCGTTTATTCCAACGTAACTTCAAAAACAATGCTCTGCTTGGAATGTTTGCACGGAATCAGCAAAACTATAAATTATACATTCTTGTCTAACTTTTTAACGGTGATTTGATTCTTTCGAAAGTTTTGTTTAAAATAAATTTTCTTCCGATCGCCTTATTTGATTGATGGCAATCCAATGCAAATTAAGCGTGCTTTTGAACATCATTCTTTAAATTATTAACTGATCGCAATATTGACCGTTTTTGAAAACAGCAAGTCAAAGTCAATGTGATCGTCAAATTACCGTCGCTTTTTGAAGCAAATATTGCGTCCCAACAAGTAGTATGTAACCGTCCTGTTTACAGAAAATTTGTTTGATCAACGCGATTCAATTTAACTTGCAAACGCATTTGACATTTACAAACACGCATTCTAGCTTTTCAATTATAGTCAACTCAATTTTTGTACTGCCCAGTTACTCCGTAGATGATGAATTCAGATATATGACTTATTCAAACTTGATTATTGAACATATGATTTAGTGCAAACCCATTCCACAAGTGAAATATTGTGCTTGTCCGCACTAAATCTGGCGGTTTGAAACTGTTTGAAACGGTTTGAAAAAAACTAGGAACATAGGTTTTATATACCGGAGTTTGAGGTGTTATATTCCGGAGGTTGCAAAAATTTGAATTTGAAATTGTGAAAAATACAAAAATGGTTGTGAACGTGAGGAAAAATACATATGTTAACACAACAACAAATTGAAATTGAAATTATTAATGAAATTATAATCCAGTAAAATTTTGGTTTTTGAATAGAGCATTCTACAAACGCAACTTTGAGGCATTGAGGCAGATGACGTATTAGAAACCACCCATGACTTTTAAAATATCGTCTTTTGAAATCTCGACTCATTAAATGTCGATCACAGTCGAAATTTCGGTGAAATTCTGTCTATTTTCTGTTCAGTCGGTTTTTAAAAAACTAGAAATTTTTGCTACCGACATTATAAAAATCGACCTTATAGACAAGACATATCGTTCCCAAACCCATTTCAGTTTTTAAAATAAATAAATAAAAATGGTGGCACAACAGCTCGTGAAGAACCAAGGCCTAGTGACTTACAACTCTCAACCATTCCTGTGTGCGTGTTGTTGGCAGGAATGGAGGGGACCTACAATTTTTTGCCGAGTCCGAACGGCTAGATGAGAAGCACTTATTCATGACATTTATACTCTTGGAGGATTTGTCAGTCCCTCGCAAGAGGCAGTACATCGGAAAAAAAACATTTCTGTTTTTAGGTGGCAGTGGCCGGGAATCGAACCCAGACCTTTGCATGACAGTCCTACGCACTAACCATTATGCCACGAGGTAGTACATTTCAGTTTTTGGTCAATAAAAGCAATAATTGTTTTTCAATTTTTTCTAAGTAAGCTCACATAGTGTCAGCATGGTGACGCCTTTCATGGAGCGTGGTGAGTAATTCAGGGTACGGCGTGGAGCCCTTCACAGACAGGCGCCTAGGGCAGTTGCCCCATCGCCCCACCCCTAGACACGCCCCTGAAGGTATACCTTACTTATGAATAAATTTTTTGATTTTCTTTTCGCATTTGGATCGTTTTTAAAGAAGCTTACCTAAGTCGGTCCCTTTTATGTTAATTTAACAACTCAAAATTTAAATTTCACTTTTTAAAAAATCTCTAAAAAAAAACCTTTAAACTTTCAGAAAAAATATTATGCTCTACCGAGTCATGCATATTTTTATTTTTGTTTTGCTCATTCACCTGATTATTCCAAAGTTCATTAAATTGCTTTCAGTTTTCTTTTACCCAAAGAAATTTGGATTTTTATTGAACTTTTAAGTTCTTTGTAATTCAATTAAGTTTCATTGGAAATAAAAAACCTCATCAATAAATCAACAAGTGCAACTTCGCAAAAGGCGAAAATAGAAAAATAAATAACTTTTACTCGTATATACAAAAAAAGAAAACTAAATTAAAGTTAAATGGTGAATTAATAATATTTCTCTTTTGATGAAAAGAGCCTTCAAGGTTTTAAATAAAAAGAAAAAAAGTACGATATCCTAGAAAACAAGATAAAGGAAAGGCTAAGTGAACCAAAATAAAAAAAATAAGAACGCAAAACCATTTATCCTTTTTTTTATAATATCTTTTTATTGAAATCGATATTTTTCAATTCAAAGGCGATTCAACTAAGTTTACAAAAGAGATTATTTTGCTCGCAAGTCATTTGGAGCGAGAGAAATTGCTAGAGGAAAGAAGCACACGCCCGTGTTTCAGCTATTACTACTTCTTCTCCTCTATATCTTAACGGACATCGGTTTTCTTAAGTCTTGGGCAAGGGGCTTCCGGACCTTTGCCGCCACCCATAACTTGGGTAGATTTTAAAACTCAGATAAACACAACAAAGCTATAAAAAACAGTGAAATATAGAATGAAGGGTCATTTTCTAAAGAAAGAATAAACTTGGAAAACGAAAAAAAAAAACTTCCAAGAAACACAAAAATATTAACAGGATTAAACATACCAAAGCATTTGTTATCCGTTTCCGACTCCTATCTAGCCAATTGTCCTTTATACTGGGGTGACTGGATGGCTGGTTGGTGGACACTTTATCGCTAGATATGGTGTAATGTGGGGTTCCGCTAGGTTTACCTTTAATAAAGTTTACGTTACAGGGGTCGGGGTCGGTCTGTCGGTTGGTTGGTTGGTTCCCGAGCTACGGAGACATAAATAGTACTCTTTGGGATAGTGGTAGGTACATACAAACTTTGGCGGCTGGGTGTTTGTTGTATCATCTGGAGTGGAGGACATGTATTCTTGTTATTGTTGTGACAATGGTGGTCTATGATGATGATGATGATGGTACTAGTGCTCGTTGGTGGGAAATGATGGCCCATCTATTTCGAGGAAAAAAAAGAATAATAATGGTCATCGTTTGGTCTGCAGACCTGTGATCTCTTCAGAATTTTGTTTTTTTTTAGCTGTAACTTACTTTATAAAACGATTTGTTAAGCTTGTTGTTTATAAGCCTCTATTGTTGGAAAATGTTTTTGTTAAAATTTCCGATATCGCACCGTTGGCGTTGTACAAGCACAAATACAAAGTATCTATAACTATCTTGTTTTTTTTGTACTCAAACTTTTCATTCGAAATAAGAGAGAATAAAGCTGAAGCCTCATTTTTGTCATCATCAACATCACAGTTGTTCAGAGGAAGAATCCAAAGGTACAAAACTGTTTTACTTATTTTTTTGTTGAATTTTTTTCCCACGAAAATTCATTCAAAATTTTTAATAATTTTAGTGAACTGTGCTGTTTATGAAAGGCGATTTTTCTATGATAATGAAAAATCATCATCATCGCAAGAGATGGATGGGAAATTTTTCATGCCTACTGCCTCTAGACAAAAGCGGACAATAAGCGTGTTCCTCTTTCTCTCTCAATATTTGAACGTCACAGTTTCTTTGAGATAATACTTTTTGTAGTCTTTGGGATACAATCTTGTATTGGAAATGCATCTCATAAATATTAAGTAAAATAAAGTGATGCAAATTTACATAACGTTTGATTTTTTAAATCAAAATCGCCAGGATCTGGTTATAAGAAAAACAAAAGAGGCTGGGTATGACCCACACAAGTAACTTCCTATTGATGCCCTCGGAAGCTTGAGATCTGATACTATTTTTTTTTATTAAAAAATCGAAAATTCAAGACCTTTGACAACGTTTTCAGGTGTTCATTATACAATCAAGTAAAGGTCAAGGACAACAGAGACCAATAGATTGTTTAATAAGTGAGTAGAATAGAGATATTTGGGAAGAAAAATTGTGTTAAATTTTTTTTTGGTAAAATTTCCTGTAATTTTTTGTTTTAAAAAGCACCGTTTGTTGAACTATTTAACAAAACCTATTAAATATCAATTTTGAACTTGTTGCTGTAAAATTTAGCACAACAAGCACCCTTTCTTTTTTCAGTTGTAGCTCCAAAATGCTTGTAGAGTTGGAAGATACCTAATTCATCAGCCAGAGACCTATACTCTTAAAGAATTTTGGAAAAGTAACAAAAAAAGGTTTTAAAATTACTGAGTGAAACATTTGGTTCCAAAATCCATTATCTCTGCATAGCTATCAACAAAACAGGTGGTCACTTGTCGAGGTACCAGCCGATGAGCTGAAGAAGTAAGTGAGTCAGGTGGGATCTTACTTAAATCCAAACAAATGAGATAACCTACATTGATTTCTATTAAGCTTAGCTTCATAGTGACGTAGCTTAATATTTTTGTCAGAAAAATGGATAGTTAACGTTTTATTCAACTCTTCACACTTAAAACTCTTTTTTTATACATAGCCCAGTTAAACTAGGAATTTAAATCGCATTTTTCGATGGACAATTTTTTTTTATGGAATCTATTTGTGGACGCCTTCTCATTATATAAAAGAGTTTTTCGGGATTTTCGGGCTTAGGGAAGAGCCACCATTTTGAAAAAGAGATTGGTTTCGTTTTTATTTAACAACTCTTTGATATTTGATTTTACAACAAAATGTCCGACTTAAATCTTATAGAGTATAAAATTATCTACAAAATTAGCTACTATACTGACTTCTGTAAGTTGTTCCGTCTTTATGTTTTATTGGGTTAAAGTTCACCTATGAGTCATTTTTTGGGGGTGGTATGACGATTCTTGTAATATCTCGCTTTTCTTTGAATTTTTGGATAATGAGACTTGGGTATACTTCCGTAGACCTTCGTAGACCTGTGCTTAGACCTGCGTAAACATGTGTTTGGCTGTGTAGACCTGCATAGACAGGTTTTTATCTTCCTAGACTTATTTAAACTTGTGTACTTATAATTTTTTGTAATTTTAATGAAATATTATGTACATTGTGCAGGCTTATAAGTGCGCCAGCATGCGCAAACTTGTGTAAGCACAGGTACATACGTAAATTAGCATTAACTTTTGTAAACACGCATTAAATTTTGTAATTAATTTTGTTGATTAAACTTGAGTAAACTTACGCTAATATTGGTTAAGTTGTATAATAACATATATTAACTTGCGTAATAATTAGTTAACGCGCAGAAGCGTAATCATGCGTTAACTTGCTCCGCTCCACTGATATTTTAATAACTGTTCAAGTATTCTATCTGATTTTTTTTATAACTATAAATCTAATTGAAGTCAACATGGCCAGACAAAATTATTAAGATGTGTTATATTTTCATAATTCAAAAAATTCTTCAAAAGGTCTAATACTCAGTCCCCTGACGTGTTTCCTGCTCTTCTTCGAAGGGAAAATTTCTCAAAGTTTTCTTATTTAAGTTCCAAAACCAAAATAAACTTTCAATTATTGACGTTAGATAATTTATTTTTTAAGGATATAAATGAATATTTAGTACGTATATATTTTATTACAAAAAAAAAATGTAATTGCTTTCCCCGAAGCTATCAATCCAAAAAACCCTGGGTACTGCAAGCTAGAAGGCAAAGTTCTAGTAGATATTAGAAAAAAAAAACCCGAATTCTTTCCTATAATTGAAAAGAAAATATGAAACATAAATTCATGGAATTTAACTCTGCTTGATGTTCTCTTATTGGTTTTTACACAATCAAAAAACGTTAAGTAAATAAAAACGTATATTAAATAATAAGACTAAAAATATTTAACAAAAAGTATTTTAAAGTTTGGAAAAAATTGAAATTTACCACCACTGGCTCTTGTATCCGATTGAAAAAAAAAATGTAATCTATAGTCTACGGGTGCCCGACCTCCTGCGTTTTGGGTATTGGGTTTGTGCGGTTGATAGCTTTGGGGAAAGCTGTTTAGTTTTATTTTTTAAAAATCGTCCTGAGAGCTTGGCCTCTCAGAGCATTGGGTTTGTCGTTTATGGGGATAATAGCTTTGAGGAAAGCAAATAATTTTTTTTTAATCTACGAGAACCAAGTTCTCTCTCTCTCTGAGCTTCGAGTTTATTGGGTTATCAATCCCCTAGCCTCAGTCCCCTGGCCATTAATTACTGATTTTATCTCTTGTGGCCCCAAAAATACTCATTAATGCTGCTTTTCTTCTTAAATACTTGTAACATAAAAAGCAGGACTCGATCGCATAAAGTAACTCTTATTTTCAAGTGACTTAGAAATTTAATGATTATTTACACAGGGTGTTTTGCATAAATTGTATAAAAGTGCTAGAGGGCACAGGTTCGGTCGAAACAAGAACAAAAATTGTGTCGAGGCGAGGGGTTAAGTTAAAAAAAATTTCAGTTCTTCGGAACACTGTTTTCAAAAAAGGCTATAAGATTGTTGTTTAAAATTTTGTTGACTGGCCGTTTTCAATTATGTGAAAGGAAGTTCTAAAGTTCATATATATTAAGTTAGGTTTTACGACTTTTTGCTTTTAAAAGTGTTATGTCGAAATTATCATCATTTTATTACATTTTTTGTAGAATCACCCGAATACCAAACAGAGAGATAGTTTTAGGCATAAACTTCAGTGCCCATCTGCCAATTTATAGTTATGTCTTAATAACAAATGTCTTCAATCCTTAGCTACGTTGTAGCCTTGAACCACAAAAGGAAGTTCCTCCTTCTAGCCTTTAATTTTTTTAATTGAAGGTTGCCATGACTTATTTATTAGTATACTGACTATGAATAGGAAAGTACAAAGTACTCACTTTAAAAAAACGCACACAAACAATAAAACTTAAATATGTGCATTTGGATAAATTATAACAAAATTTAATTTTTCATGACAGCTCAGTACCTATGTACATTGCACAGATATAAACAAAATTTAAAAAAAACTATCATTTATCTTGATTTGAAGACATACAAAATTTACCGACGCTAGTTTTTATTTCCACCACAGAATAAGTATTTATTTAAAAAAATAATAATGAAACAGCAAAGGACGCAAATACCGCCACATGTTATAAAAGCATAACCGACAAAATTTAAATTACTTGAAATGTTGCTGGTGCATGAAAGATAAAGAGTTTACTTAAGGGATTCATGACAATTGTTTGCCAAATACACACATACTCACATCAGTGCAACAACAAATGCATACAGGCGTGTGGGTGGTTTGGTTGCATCAACAAATTAATGAAAGTGAGCATATTCAACGAGTCGGGTTTTGCTTAATGTAGGCACCCCACCTAACCTTCGAAGGTACCTATACTAGTAAAAAAAAAATGTTATAAGAAGAGGAAGGGTTTTTCATGGTTGTGAATATTTCTCGGTTTTCAACATGAATTTAATTTTTTTTTAACATGATAGGGGGGGGGGGGGGGTTTATAATAACTTATTTCATTTAATACGGAAACAAGGATGGGTATAAGTGATATGGAATATATTTTTTTGGAACACACTTTTTGAATATTCGTATTTTACTTATAGAATAATGAAAGGGAGATATACTTTTTGTCTTCTAGCCAAAATATTCATAGTAGAAAAGTTGTTATAACTACCATCAATAATATTTTCGTTTGTTGAAACGACATAATATTTCAGATCTTTGAAAAATATATTTCCTTTTTTTCAAATTTTATGATCCATATTTTATATCAACAATAGCGATTAGTTATGAAAGTCTTATAAGAAAAACGGAAATTTCTCACCTGATTCAACACTGGGTTGGTAATCAACTACCAAGTAGGCAATATTTATGATAAATTGTTTAGATTCCATTTTACGTATAGTAAAGTTTTGTGTATCAAAAACATACATTTGTATATTTTTTGTTCAACTTGTTTAATTCAAGGATGTACCTGCAGAAGGAATCAAGAGGGGCATTTGTCCCTCTTGACTCTGAAAATTAGCACACTAAACCAACATATTTTTATTTATTTCCTGTGGATCTTGACGTTTTTTTGTATTTTTTTTGTCGCAATCCGAAATTTGCACTCCATCAATAAAAGATTTCCCATTCAACTATACTCCCCTCGCCCTCCTGGGGAAAAATTCTGGGGTTATTAATACATACTCAAAAGTTCTCAATCGATAACATTGTTTTAGCAATGCAAAGATTTAACTTTATTGGCTTGAAGTTAGGTTACAAATTGTTCAACAAATAATGTTCATCGAATCAAAATAATAAACCGTCAACAAGGCTCAAAATTTAAAGTTTCTAACTTTACCCCACCATGGCGGGGGCTAACAGTGACTAGTACGAGTACTATGAACCTATAGCTATGCGATTGAGGAACTAGTTTCTGCAGAAGAGCTTCCCATTATGGTCGACACGGGTCAAAGTAGATGAGGCTGTTGCTTACACCGAAGGAGTGTTCACAACAAGGCACTCCCGCAATTGGACGGCAGCGGATAAATTATTGAGATGGAATCAACGATGGAGTCGACAGTTCCAGTAAGATTGAATTACTTGGTGAACACCTTATATGGACTTTTCCGACTATCGAAGTTCAAGTCTATAAGTAGTAGCTTTGTCCGACTCACCACTATTGGTTATCTTTAAGATTCTGGTCCTGCGGAGTGTCGTGTGGCGTAGCTTCCCTACCAAGTTACAAAAATTCCTGTTTCCAAAACAGCAAAAGGCCTCAGATAGGGATGATTTTAATGCTTAGGAACCCGAAAACGAAACAAGGAGGAAGAACTTCGGATCTGCACGTCGAATGTACTGTTCTTATGCTGACCAAGTTCTACTAAACATCAGTGGAGACCCTTGATAGACTTAACACTGACGTTACAGCTATCTATAGGAAGTGTTATGGAATGGAGAGGACGCATACAATGGTTGAAATTATGTGTCATCTTCTAGGAACAAATCTATAAGGAGCAGGGTTGGCGGGTGTTTGGTTGTGAGTTTTTAATAAGAAGAAAATTTAGGCGAGAAATTTTGACCTTTCAAAGTGTAAATCCTGGCCAGGTCAAAGCCAAATTCAATAACATTACGCTGATTAAAATCTTCACCCTCCCACGAAAGAGAAAAGACTCAACCAAAAAATGATTCTACGAATTCATGCAGAACACGTTCGATATGTGCCCGAAGAAAGACGTCAATGTAAATAAAAAGGCATTTAACGACTTATCGCTATATAGTTTCACTAGAATCAAAATAATTTTGATTATGTTTTGCCCAACGTTTCGACCAGATTTCACTAGTCGTGGATACGGGCCAAATCGTGTGAGCCCGTCAACGGTTAATTATCAGTACCACGATAAAAAAGTCTTTAATTTACGAAAGACGTCAAGTTTATTCTGGGAGACTTCAACGCCAGATACGGAAAGGAGGGCTTTGGTTTGACACTTGGAGGATATAGGATGAAACTTCTGATAAAGGACACAGGATGGTGAATTTTTCGACGTGACGTACGGGGCAAAATGATACAGTATACACAAAGTGGCTGGGTAATCTTGAGTACAAAAAAGTCGTCAGCTGAATTGGTCATATCGCGATAGACTTTAGATATGCTTGGATGTCCCAACAAATATTTGATGTCAAAATGCAAAAATCGTTAGAGATCCCCAGAGCTTTTGCTGACTAGACTACGTATCTTTTAATGTAGCAGCAGGCCCCCCACCAACATTGAGTATAGGACACCATCCAGTGAAAACATTGTCAACCAGCCATCAGAAGTGCTGCCACTGATGTGCTTGGATTCACATGTAAGGCACACAACGAAACTCCTGATTTGATGAAGAGTGCTGGCTGGCCTATGGAACTAAGAATGACGCTTACCAAATAATGCTGAAGACGAGAACAACAGGAGCTGAGCGAAAAAAGGATGATGTTTGTAAATTTAACCAAAGTGTGAAACGATCCACTCAAAGCTTAAAGGCCAGAACGGAAGCGTGTCGAAACATTCAGTGTCTACGATCTGGAAGAAATGCTTTTCTATAATGCTAAACGGTGAAAATACCCAACATTCTGCTACTAAGCAAATCATTTCATTCAACTTGGAGGATAAAGTCCAACATTTCCATCAACTTGAGTTTGATGAAGTGCTGCTAGTGATTTCCAAACTGAAATCGAACAAGCTTGCTAGGAAATGACTTGGTGAGAAAAGTGTTCTAACATACCTTCAAAATGTCTGTCATTTGAAGTCAGCTGTGCAAATTTATTTCAGCACAAAAATTAAAATTAAAACAAAAATAAAAACTAAAACAAAAATTAAAATGGATAATGATAAAATGGAGCTTAAATACTCTTTATACGTCCTTATCAAAGAATGAAAAAAGGTTGAAACGCTCTTCAAGTCCCATTGGTTGCGCTCAGAATTTTGAAACGTCTGCAGCTACGTCGTGTTGTGTTCGTATCATTGAATTTGTGTGGTCTTTAACATATTGACAGCTATTCTAGTTGCAGCTCCGTCTCCAGTCTATTTTGGCAGTTTGCCTACGTAAATCACAAGTCAACTTATGGTGCGATTTATCAGAAGTCCGCGTTCAACTAAACGGTTTTCAAACGGGACGCCACAAAAGCAGAGCGACAGGGACAGCAAACGACGCCATATTTCTTGTCGCTCTTTTGACATTTCTCGAGTCGAGATTATTAAAATTTACTACCAAAATTCGGAGTAAATGGCCTCAACGTTAACAGCGCTACGTCCAATTTATGGTCGTCATAATCGTCCTAGCAGATTGAGCGTCTAGTGGAAAAATTTGAATCCACAGGCACAGTACAAAATGTTCCCGTGCCAGTGAGATAAAGAAGTGCCCGTAGTGTCGAGAATATTGCTGCCGCTGAGGCTTCAGTTGCAGAAAGCCCAAATGTGTCTCTCACACGTCGTTCTCAAGCACTGAGCATCTGTGACGTCGTTGTGGTGAATTTTGCGAAAAGATCTTAGCCTTCATCCTTACAAGATTAAATTGACGCAAGGACTGAAGCCGCTTGACCACCAGAAGCGTCGTATGTTCTTGAATTGGGCTGAGCAACAACATGAAAATGATTCGGATTTTCACCGAAAAATCATCTTCAGCGATGAGGCTCATTTCTGGCTGAATGGCTTCGTCAATAAACAAAATACGCAGTATTGGTCAGGCAGCAATCCACGCGTACTCCATGAGTCCTCATTGCATCCCGGAAAAATTACGGTTTGGTGTGGTTTATGGGCCAGCGGCGTCATTGGGCCGTACTTCTTCCGTGATGATCAATATCGGTACGTTACTGTGAATGGGGATCGCTACCGTTCAATGATAACCGAATATTTTTGGCCCCAATTGGATGACATGGACTTGGAGGACATGTGGTTCCAACAGGGCGGCCGGCGCCACAAGCCACGAAGCAAATGTCACAATCAATTTATTGGAAACCAAGCTTTTTTGGAGAACGTTTTATCTCACGAAATGGTCCAGTCGCTTGGCCGCCTCGGTCGTGCGATTTGACGCCGTTAAACTATTTCCTTTGGGGCTACGTCAAGTCTATGGTCTATGCCAACAAGCCAGCGACGATTGATGAACTTCGTACGAATATCGAACGTAAAATTGCAGCAGTATCGGCCGATTTATGCTTGAAAACCGTCGAAAATTGGGTTCAGCGTCTGGACTTCTGCAAGCGTGCCCGTGGTGGCCATGCAAAAGAAATCGAGTTCCATACATAATGGCATCAAACGTACTTTCCCAGGAATAAAGAATTTCATTGATATCCAAAACCGTTTTTGTTTTAATTAAAAAAAAACTTTTGTAGCGCTCTTATTGAAAACCCGGATACTTAAATTTTGAATATTTTAGGTTTTAAGAGTTTTGCATATGTATAAGAAATCTTTCTTTTTTAAATCGCTCCAACGATTTAAATTTTTTTCCAAATAATCATATTCTATCAAGAATTATTATAGTCTTTTATTCAACTGAGACTTAAATGTAAGTCAAATGCATATTTGTTAAAAATTAAGATTAGATTCTTTGAATTTAAATATATCTATGAGCATTTTTAGAGAAGTGCATTTCTGTGACATTGCGACACGACATAATGCCCAACGACAAAAACCTTACGAAAAAAATGTTTGGTGTAGCATTTTATTTATGGTTTAGTGTCATCGAATTTGTTCGTTGTCATTTTATTTGGTTCTTGAAAATAGTAAATTATAATTTGGACGTTATGTCATTTTGTACGAATTGTGAAGAAAAAATACTTAGGCTTTATGTGCCATTCTTGGAATATATCACATTAGCTTGTTCATTGTATTACTATGGAAGAACACCTAATATTTGGGCGTTATGTCATTTTGTCATCACGGCGATATTTCATTGGGCCCCATGACGCTAGGCTTATTTCTTTAGAATCTTAATGAAAGTAAAACATTTACATTGTAAGGAAAAAAAAACCTAATTTTGTAGAGAGTACACAATTTTTGAAACCCCAATGCTGTAAGCACAGAACATCCGAAATTAAGGGAAATAACGACATTTCACAGAAATTTTACTCATGAAGTCATGAATTGTTTTGAGCCTAGCAGAGTACATTACCAAATGTTTTTCGTTCCATTAAGCATTTTCAACAAAAATGTTTTGCACTTTTGTATACTTAAATTTATAACACTATAGGAATACAAATAGAACATACATAAATATGCATATACAGAATGAAGCTGAATAAGTTCAGATTATGTTGGTAAAGGGGTGTTTTTGTCTAATGTTCTCCTGTTTTATGGCGGAGAGTTTGCTATAAATTCTCTACAAATTGTGTGAATGCTGTTTGGTACTTATAGCTGAGGCACACACATTTTTGTTATAAGCAATACCACAAGATTGCACTGTATTCGATAAGTAGAAAGTTATAAGCTTTTTAAAATTAAAAATAAATGTATCCAACTATAATATGTATTATAGCTACTGATTGTTATAATATTATAGATTTTGAGCTCACTCTAAATTTTGTTAACTGATTATAGGTTTAAGGAATTTTGATTTTCGTCATATTTTATTTTTGGGATCAAGAGCTTTTCAAATTTAAGTAAAAATAAAATTTTCTCAGCATTTTGAGATTCGCCACTATGTACTTTCACTTCACTTAATACTTCTCAGAAAAGGTACGGTTTATCAAAAAGAATGCAAGCGAAACAGCTACAGCTACCTATCCTGAAAAATCATTTTAATTTTTATGTATGTAATTTCATTAAAATTAATACCTGCTGTAAATTAAAATCACTATGATGAAAAATGTCAGGTTTGAAGCTGCATATATCTTTAAAAAAATGTATTGTTTTTTGAACCTTTTATTTCAAATTCTGTTGCTTATTTTTTTACGTTTTTGGTTATTTGAAGTTTATTTGAAATAAAAAGTAGGTAGTTAGAAGTTTTTTTTAGTTTGAAATACATTAAAGTTTAAGGAACAATAGAAATATAATCCAAAGCCTTTTCTACTTTAAAGCTTGCAAAAAAAGCACAGTAAAAACTTCTCTATATTGTTCTTATTTCTACTTTTAAAAATGCTTTTATAAGTTTAACTTTTAAAAGCTTTTATTGTTGACATATGTCTTTTCAGTACAGACAGACAAAAATTTCGGTATTTTTATATATTTTCGAATGCAAACTTAAAGTTATTCGACAAAAAGCTAAAATCAAAACATTAAACAAATGAAAGCATTCAAAGAACATTAAGCATTTTGGAACAAGTTAAGTAGCTTTTTGAAATCCACAGCTTTTGTTGGTTATTATTGAGCAATACAGTTATAACAAAAAATTAAATTTCAAATAATTAGTATTAATTTAGTAGTGAGTGGGGCTGTAAGTGAGACCAACCTGTCGTTTTAACCTGACGGGTTGAGCTTTAGTATACCTACTAATAGTTCATGTCCTAACTTTACTTTTAAGAAGTGTTACCAATTATTGATCTTTTCCCATCCTATGAATAAGCTAGAAAAAATTCTTTTGGAAAGCTATAAAAAATAAGAAAAATTGTTATATTATTAAAATTTAAAGATAAGTGTCAACGCAGAATTTCACCATCTACTACATTGTATCCAAAGTTAATTAAAGAACCTACTTTGATTTTATAAAAAGTCACTTTTAAAGTGCGGGGAGGATATGAAAGGTTAATAAACTCAAATATATATCTTGCTATAATCAAAGCATACGGCATATGATTTTAGAGTATTCTTAAATGCCCAATCTTATTAAATCAAATCGATTAAACCACCTTAAAAAAAGTTGTAATCTTTTTTCATAAAGAATTGTGACTGAGTTAAACAAGTAATATATTATCAAATTCTTACCTACAACATAGTGATGAAACTTGGTCCAAAAATTTAATTTGTCATAAGTTATAAGAATACAAAAAGTGTTTGAAAATTATTTTTTTCAAAAACTATCAATCAAAATAACGTTATTTTGAAAGAACATTGAGGAATGGATTTTTGACCTAAGAGAAGCTAAGGGATTTTTCTTCTTATAAATCAGTGCCAATAATTTTTGAAAAAAAAAAATTATCAGCAGAAAATGAGTGATGAGGAGAATTAGCATTAGTAGTACATAAAAGGGGAAAAATAAATTGCAACGCAGCAGATGACCGGAAGTGGGGTGGGTGGGCGAAAATGTGGGGTGGGAGTGAAAAAACGAAGTTTTTTATGATTTCTGGCAAAAGCAGACCTCCTATCGAAAAAAATTATATGGAAAAGTTGAAGATATTTAAAAGACGTACAACTTTTACTCGAATCATTTTTTCTCATAACCTCAAAAATATTGAGAAAAATACCAAATACCAATTTTTTTAGTTTTTTATTTTTATCTTCGACAAAAATAATTCGATTTTGATGAAATTTGGTGAAAACTTACTTTGTTGTATTTCAAGTAAGCTGTAATTTTTTTGAGGCAAAAATAGACTAATTTTCAATAAAAAAATGGTGTAAAGAAAACATATCATTATTGTGAAAAAACATATTCAAAAATGACAAAAACCAAAAAAACGTTTTTCAAGTTCGACTTTTCCGTAAATGCCAGTAATTGTTCATTGTTCATTTAAATGGAGTGTTGGAAGTGATGCAACACGGTACTTTAAATATTATTTATAGTAAAAAAAAACCTTAATTAACCATTTAAGGTTCTATTTAAGGAAGTCCCAAGCATTAAAACAACAATTTTACCTACGAAATCGCTTATAATGACAATTTTGGGCAAGAAAAACATCTTTTTTATTTATTTACTTACACGCTTATCAACCATAAACGCTGTTTGGATTGGGAAGAATCTTCCCAATCGAAACAGGGTCATAGTTCCACAACGTCAAGCATTAACATTTACCTCTTAAACATCAAGTTCACTGAGTACGAAGGAAGTGGAACGTTCACGCAGGAAAACTGGTGGAAGTATTCCTACATTTAATTTTTAAATTCATACGAAAATTCCATTTACTCCAGAGAAATTTTTGTCTAATGAACAAAATAAGAACAAATTGATAAAAACATTGTCAGACAAATTTAAATCGGAAGGAATATTATGCACAGAAGCAGAAGAAGATGCTGATGCCTTAATAGTTAAAACAGCTATTCAACTAGCTTAAGACTCTAGTAAAACTGGTTATTGTTGGTCAGGATATTGATCTTTTGGTTCTGTTGAACCAATTAAATTCAATGAATACGGATAAATATTTTCACAAGCCAGGTTCAGAGAATTCAAGAGATACATTTTATACCTCAAACAGCTTTAAACATGAGTCAAAAAGGAACATTGTTGCATTCCTCCACTGTTTTTCTGGATGTGAAACGACTCCGAGTTTCTCCGGAAATGGGAAAAAGACTATTATAAAAGCATTACTGGCTAACGAAAATTTATCACATATGGCAGAAATTTTCTATATGAGAAATGCAGAGAAACGAAAAATTGCCCAAAATGGATCTAAGCTAAAAGCGTCTATAAATAAATGTAAGAAAGAAAATATGTCACTGAATGAATTGAGATTTGAAATGTATCAACTGCTACAGTAAAGACTTCATTCATCCTAGAAGAACTACCACCAACAGAGAGAGCAGCTGAGCAGCACTGTTACCGGAGCTATTTCCAAATTCAAACTTGGCTTAGTAACAAACTTACGGCTACTGATTTTGGATGGAAACAACATTTAAGCGGAATAATGCCAAAGTTAACAGAAAAGGAATTATCCTGAAAGTTTGCTCAAATCTATCTGCTGTAGCTGTGAAACTGCGGTTGTGACAGTAATAGCATGGAGTTAAATGCTCCATTCTATGCTCGAATTGTCACGGGGTCAAAAACTGCTCCAACTCTGAAATACAATTATTCGAAATCAGCGATTCGGAGGATATTTATGACGAAGCAATACAAAATGAGCAAAATACGAGCAATATTAAGAGTAAGGATTTCGATGAATTTGAGGACCCAGACGAAGTCGAAGATCTTATCGATGATTTTGAGTCTGAATGTGTAGTGCAGCTCCATAAAAAATTGAGATTCCAATAAACTTTCGCTATAAAACTTTTTTCAAGCATGAATTCAAAAGCATATTAATATAAACAATACAAAAATATAAAAATAAAAATAAAAAAAAAATACGTAAAAAAACTGAACGAAATAAATGAAAATTGATTTTTTTCTTGCCTAAAATTGTCAATTTTGTAGGTAAAATTATAATTTCAAAGATGAACTTAACAGCATATAATTATATATGAAAAAAATAACAAAAAAACAAAAAAAAATATACGTTGGGGAACTGAATGAAATAAGTAAAAAAATTATGTTTTTCTTGCCTAAAATTGTCATTTTTAGCGATTTCGCAGGTAAAATTGTTGTTTAAATGCTTGGGATTTCTTTAATTAGAACCTTAAATGGTTAATAAAGGTTTTTTATTATGAATTACATTTAAAGTACCGTTTTGCATCACTTCCAACACTCCATTTAAATGAACAATGAACAATTACTGGCATTTACGGAAAAATCGAACTTGAAAGAAACGTTTTTTGGGTTTTGCCATTTTTAAATATGTTTTTTTCACAATAATGGTATGTTTTCTTTACACCGTCATAAAGTAGAGGTTTTAATTGAAAATTATTCTATTTTTTCAAATTAAAATCACAAAAAGACAAAAATATATATTTTGCCTCATAAAAAATTACAGCTTACTTGAAATACAACAAAGTAAGTTTTCACCAAATTTCATCAAAATGGAATTATTTTTGTCGAAGATAAAAAAACTGGTTTTAGGTATTTTCTCAATATTTTTGAGGTTATGAGAAAAAATGATCCAAGTAAAATTTGTACGTCTTTTAAATACCTACAACTTTGCCATATAATTTTTTTTGATAGGAGGTCTGCTTTTGTCAGAAATCATAAAAAACTCCGGTTTTACACCCCCACCCCACATTTTCGTCCATCCACCCCACTTCCGGTCATCTGCTGCTTGTTCCCCTTTTATATACTATTTATCCTAATTTTCCTCATCACTCATTTTCTGCTAATAATTTTTCCAACTTTGAAAACCGGTTTGGCACTGGTCTATTATAACGGGTGATTTTTTAAGAGGTTTAGAACTTTAAAAAAAAAAAACACAAAAAATTCGAAAAAATGAATGAAATATTTATTTGAATCGATAGTTTGAACCTTGCAATTTAATGTTTAAAGATAATTTCATGCAAATGTTGACCGCGGCTGCGTCTCAGGTAGCCCATCCGCTGAGTCCAATTTTGGCATACTCTTTCACACATATCGACCGGTATCTCACGAATGAATGCATGGATGTTGGCTTCCAGTGCGTCAATCGAAGCGGGCTTGTCCCTATAGACATTAGCCTTGACATACCCCCACAAAAAATAATCTAATGGTGTCAAATCGCACGATCTAGGTGGCCAATTGACCGGCCCGAAACGTGAAATTAACTGTTCACCAAACTCGCCTCGCAATTGCGCCATTGTTTCGCGTGCTGTGTGGCATGTGGCACCGTCTTGTTGAAACCACATATCATGCAAGTCAAGAACTTCCATTTCGGGCAAAAAAAAGTTTGTTATCATCGCTCGGTAGCGTTCACCATTGACAGTAACGCTGCGATTCGCATCATCTTTGAAGAAATATGGCCCAATAATGCCGCCGTCCCATAAACCGCACCAAACAGTGGCTTTTTCGGGATGCATTGGTAGCTGTTGCAATGTTTCTGGCTGATCTTCACTCCAAATGCGGCAATTATGCTTATTTACGTACCCATTCAACCAAAAATGAGCCTCATCGCTAAACACAATTTTTCGATAAAAAAGCGGATCCTCGGCCAGCTTTCCAAGAGCCCATTCACCAAAAATTCGGCGTTGTGGTAGGTCGGCTGGCTTTAGTTCTTGCACCAGCTGTATCTTAAAAGGCTTTACGCCCAAATCCTTCCGCAAAATTTTCCACGTAGTGCTGTAACAAAGGCCTAACTGCTGGGAACGGCGCCGAATCGACATTTCGCGGTCTTCTGTCACACTAGCTGATACGGCCGCAATATTTTCTTCACTACGCACAGTACGTAAACGTGTTGGTGGTTTAATGTCCAACAAAGTAAATTTGGTGCGAAATTTGGTCACAATCTTCCGAATAGACTGCTCAGAAGGTCGAGAATGCCGACCATAAAATGGAAGCAGCGCGCGATGAACATTGCGAACCGAGCATGAATTTTGATAGTAAAATTCAATAATTTGCAAGCGTTGTTCATTTGTAAGACGATCCATGGTTGACTTGCAAACCAAACTGAAGCTGTTGTGACACAAGGTACTAAACACACGTCAGCTGTCAAAACCAGTGTTGCCAAAACCAAACCAGCTAAAAAATCACCCGTTATTACCACTTGTACTCAATATTTGTTTTTCTGTTTTAAGTCACTTTTTAGATAATTGCCCCTCCTTTCCAAACAGTGTTTTTCTTCTTTTGACCCAACCTACACACTCTAAGGTTTTGAAGTATCTTATGCCAACAACACTGTATTTTTCATTGTACTGTTAATTACACTACTTGTTGTTATAAATTTAGTATTGAATCATTTTGAAGAAGTACGCAGAACGTGCTTAATTTTAGCTCCTATTTAAACATAAAATTTGTGGAGAAAATATCAAATAAAACAGCAGCTGTCCTCTGAAAACAATTTTTATTCAACCATTTCAAAACATTTGTTTTCGATACATAGATCAAGTAAATTAAAACATAATGGGTTTTTCCCTTTAACTTTGATAAATTGTTTCTTGTCAAATATTTCTTGGCTTCGATTTTCATTTTACCAAAGTAAAGTTAACCTTAATCACATGAAAAATAATTTGTCACAAATTAGCTCGAGAATAATACGACAAATATATTAAGGGTATTCATCCGACTTCGTAATACTCTAAATAAATTTACAAATTGGTTAAGTTTATCTTTCTGTTAATGAACTGTCAAATTTTATATGGGAAATGATTTACACAATTTGATTAAACTTTATTCAATGATTTTGCTGCGTAAAATTAAACAAACTAGTTAATCTTATCCAAACGTCATTTTGACTCTATCTCTGATTGAATTGCCTAGAACTTAATCAAATGTATAAAAAAAGGTCGTTAATGCAAACTTTGCGTAAACTTATTATCTTACACAATTTGTAAACTTACGACGTTGCATGAATTCCCCTTATAATTTCGTGTGCTAAATTTTGACAAATATGTTAGCGTCTAAAATACTTGAAAACATTTTGGAGAGAGAAACGAGTAACTTAGATTCAAATGCGATTTTTCAAGAATTCTTTAAGGATGCCTTTGGAATTGTTAACATATCTTCGAGCTGCAAAAACAAACGAATATAGAGCCGTTAGATTTAATTTTAAGGACACTGACTGTAAAATAAATAAAGAATATTTGATATGCGGTTGCTAGAAAATATTTCATGCAATCTATGTAAACACCAAAGCTTTGGTTGGTACCTGAAACACAATTTTTATAGGTATAATCTCATAAATATTTCTGGACTCGACTCGCCCAAAAGATATAAATCGATGAGCTAAGGAAAAAGGTGACATTACTTCCCAAAACTGCCTATTTAAGTCCAAATTTCTGCCAGTCTCATTTTTTTATATGAACTTTGACAGAACTTTCGACAAAAATGAGTAGAAATTAACAGTTTTGGGAAGTACAAGAACAGACGTTGTGGTCAATTTCAATACATTCTTTTATAATTTTGTATTCAATCGATATCCTTAGCTTTCGATAGAATAAACTAATATATTTAGGATAAGGCTAAATTTAGGATATCAAGCTTTATTGAAAATTTTACCTGAACAGGAATTTTCAATTCAAGAGGTAACATTTTTCACTAAGAAGAGATAATTAGATATAAATTCCGGTTTTTCAATTACAGACAAATTTTGAAATGAAAATATCACATGTTGTAAACTTTACCTCCTCGTTTAAATTCTACATGTAAATTTGGTAAGAAAAGAATAGATGTAAAAAATGCTGCAGTAAAACTTAAAAATTGTTCAACTCTGGCAGCTCCGAATGGAACATTTTTGGTATCTCTTTCATTTCTGTCTTGTTTACTTTTCAAATTTTTAAGCCCCAATACTTGGGAAAATAACAGGGTACTCATTCCGTAAAACGATTATCACTCGACGATAGCGCTTTGACGATAGCCTTGCATTTCACAAAATTGAAAATGACTGTCGTTTGGGCGATATTGTTTTGAAAAAAAAAATATTTGCTTCACGTAAGACGATAATCGTCAAAATGCTATCGTCAAAACGATATCGTTGGGACGATACCTAAATAAGTATCGTTTGCACAGATTTTCAAGCTCACTTTATACTTTTTTTTTGATTGAAACTTTGTAGGCGACTGTAATTGAATGAGCGAGTAGCCACTGTAATTTGACATCATGTCTTCTGTCATCTTTTTTGTTGCACCAAAGACACAAAAACAACACAGATTGTTTTTTATGACAGCCAATATGACATTTTATCTACAGTTTTGGAATACCAAATGCCCTCAAATTACTTACTTTTACTTTACTATAGATGGCGCTCACAGTCCAGGATGGACTACGGCCTCAACCAACAAGCCCCTCCAGCCAGCTCGGTCCCTAGCTAACTGCCTCCAGTTACGCACTCCAAGTAGGATGAGGTCGCTCTCCACTTGTGTGCTTCACCCACTTTTGGTGGGGTCTTCCTCTGCTGCGCAGACCATCAGGGGTGGATTCGAAGACTCGTCGGGCTGGTGCGTAGGTGCTCCACGTGGCCCAGCCATCTCAGCCGCTGTATTTTCAGCTTTTTGACCAGGTCGACGTCGCTGTATAGCCCGTAGAGCTCATTATTAAATCTTCTCCTCCATACTCCATAGATACAGACTGGACCGAAGATCACCCGAAGAATTTTCCTTTCAAAGCACCCAAGCAGATTCTCATCCGTTTTTGACAGAGTCCATGCTTCTGCCCCGTACAGCAGGACCGGGATAACAGCGATTGGCCAGAGTAATTCTTCGTTTGATTTCTGCACTGATGTCATTTTGCGATGTAATAGTGGACCCCGGGTAGACAAAGTCCTTGACAACTTCGAAGTTGTACCTATCCATCGTGACGTTTTGCCCGAGTTGCCGATGTTGAAATTCCTTTCTCGATGATAGCATATACTTCGTCTTATTAACAGCCAAACCCATTTTGGAGGCCTCCAATTCAATACTTGCAAACAAGCCGGTAACAGCTCACTTCGTTCTTCCGTTGATGTCAATATTATCTGCATAAGCAAGTAGCTAAATGGACTTTTGAAAAATTGTACCTCGGTTGTTGACTTGCGAGTTGCGTACAATTGCTTCAAGTACGATGTTAAAGAGGTTGCATGATAATGCATCGCCTTGCCTCAAACCTTTCTCGACATCAAAGGGGGGTCGGTGGTGTTCTTACCGACTTTGACGGAGCAGCGAGATTTCTCCATCGTCATCCTGCATAGGCGTATGAGTTTAGCAGGGATGCCGAGATGCGACATGGCTCTGTACAGCTCGTCTTCGTTTACGCTATTATACGCGACTTTGAAGTCGATAAAGAGATGGTGTGTATCGATTTGAAACTACTGGGTTTTTTCCAAAATCTGTCGGAGTGTGAACATTTAATCGACGGTTGATTTGCCGGGCCTAAAACCACACTGATAGGGGCCGATCAGATCGTTGACAAATGGTTTTAAGCGATCACACAGTAAAGATGACAGAATTTTGTATGCGACAGAGCATCTCCTTTCTTGTGGATGGGGCACACTATACCGTTCCATTCATCGGGCATACTTTCTTCCTACCAAGTCATCTCCCCCTGCTTTGAATAGCTCGGCTGGCAGGCCATCTGCACCAGCAGCCTTGAACGCCTTAAGCTTAGCTATCGCTAACCGTACTTCAATTAGGTCGGGTGGACGGAAATTTTGACCATCGTCGTCCAGGTTGAATGGATTATTCTGCCTCACAGCGGAATTTGGACTATCATCGCCATTTAGCAGTCTAGAAAAGTGTTGTTTCCAGATCCTCAGCACCGACTATGTGTCTACCACCATATTCCCACTCTCGTCTCGGCAGGCTTCCGTTCTAGCCTTGTAACCCTGGGTAGATTGCCTCACCCTTCGGTAGAACTTTCGAACGTCCCCCCTTCCGCTACACTCCTCAATAGACTCGACCGCCAGCTTCGCATGCTCTCTCTTTTTCCTTCTGAGAAGTCGGCGTGTCTCTTTTCGTTTTTGCCCGTAGAGCTCACGGGCTGCCCTTTCAGCAGCTCTGGTTCTAGTTTGCAGCATTGACTGGTAGGCTTCGTTCATGGCTGCATGCGCCAGCCGGCATTCTTCATCGAACCAGGGGTTTCGTTGTGGTCGCCTAGTGAAACCCTGCACATCAGTGGCGGCACTTCTGATGGCTTGTTGACAGTGTTTCCACTGGTTTTCTGCAGTTTGTGCTGGTGGCGAAGCTGCTGAAAGGTTACGGGAGACTTAGTCCGCAAAGGTCCTAGCGATCTCTTGCGATTTTAACTTTGTGACATCAAATCTTTTCACATCATCCGTTCGGTGTTGTGGCGTCGTAGATATCCGCATACGTAGTTGGGCTACAACCAAGTAATGGTCCGAGTCAATGTTGGCCCCTCGGAACGTTCAGACATCCAGGATACTGGAAGCATGTCTGGCGTCTATCGCAATATGACGCAATATATCTGGTTGACGGTTCGTTGATCTGGAGACCGCTAGGTACCTTTGTGTATATTGAGGTGTGGGAATTGAGTGCTAGCTATGATGGCATTCCGCCCCGCCGCAAAGTCAATCAGCCTGAGTCCGTTACCGGAAGTGTTGTCGTGCAGGCTGTGTCCTCCGACTATCGAACCAAAGATGCCCTCCTTTCCGATTTTGGCGTTGAAGTCACCAAGAATGATTTCGACGTCGTACTTTGGGCACCTATCATACGTACTCTCGAGGAGATCGTAGAAGTCTTCCTTGGTTGAGTCATCTTTGTCTTCCGTTGGGGCGTGGGCACAGATCAACGTAATGTTTTTGAATTTAGCTTTGATGCGGATTGTGGCCAGGCGCTCGCTTACATTTCTGAAGCCAAAGACTTTTTGCCTAAGTCTTCCCCTTACCACAAAACCACAACCAAAGAGCCGCTGACCCTGCTCCTTGCAGCACTCGCCGAAGTAGATGTCACACGACTTCATCCTTCGTATGCCCTCTCCATCCCATCGCACTTCCTGAATGGCTGTTATATCAGCCTTTAGCCTATCCAGGTTCTTCACTAATTATTCGGCTGCACGTGGTCTGTTTAAGGTCCGGACATTCCACTTGCAGATCCGAAATTCATTGTCCTTGTTTCGTTTGCTGGGGTCGTCAACATTAAGATCAATTTTTGAGTGTGTGTTTCAATTTTTTGTTTTCGTCAAATGTCTTATCCAATTCCCTTAAGGCTTGAAAAAATTTTGTAGACATAAATTGCTAAGCCCAAACTTTAATTTTTCGTCTTTCTTTAAGGACTTGCAATAAATAGAGCCTAGGGACATTCAATTCCATTTTTTTTTCTATCTTTTTTCATCCAATTCCCTCAGGGGCTTAGAAAAAATATATTTTCATTTATATTTTTAAGTCCTAACCTTGCATTAATAGTACACAAGTTCCTAAGGGCATTGAAAACACAAATTACATACATATAAATACATTTTTTAGCCCCGATCTTGAATAAAACACTGTAACATCAAAATGTATTGTATTTTGTTATCAAATTAATTTAGGGGTCTTCAGCCCCTATAGCTCCCCAATGGATCCAACACTATCAATGACCCCTGATATATAAGTATTTTTCTGGAAACAATCAATCTAAACAAAATATAAAATTTTACACTTAAACCAATGCACATTTCTCAGTATTAAAAGTTCACACAATCTCGGTTTTTTCTCATTTTTTTTCAAACTGTTGCTCGAAGGGTCAAGTGAAGAACGACAACAATACCTAACATTATGTTTTTCAAATCTCTTACTATAGTATACTATGAATGTGATTTCCACTCTCAACAAAAATAAGATGAAGAAGAAAAGTTAATGCCACACTAAATCCCTTCCCTACAGGCAGAGATAGACAGGGTTTAAAAAGACCCTACAAAAGCAGTTACAATGACTTCAAATAATATACGTAGCACAATATTGTATTGCACCATAAAAGCCTTCCAGCATAAACCCCACAAATCAATTGTTGGACAATAAAAGAAGGATAACAAACGCGCTATTCTACGAAGGCATAAGGCAAGATGACAAGGAATGGATAGACAAGAGACAACACGGATGAATTCTACATTGTGTCAGAAAATTGTCTTATATTTTATACATGTATCTGGATGTAATAAATTATTTTTAGGGAGACTAATTTTTGGCAATTGGCTTTAGTTCAAAAGTAATTGGATAGGATTTTTATAGCAGGGATTAAGGGGCAATATCACCTTCTGACTTTTTTATGAAATTTCTATTGGTTTCAATACTCCTTAATATCAAAAGAGACCCAAATTAAATGTTGGACTGGGTCGCATGAACTTGCTATTATAGTTCAACAGGGTAGTATTTTTTAATTATTTTACATAACGGGTGATTCATTCAGAGGTTTTGTTTTCAATAGTATTTTTTTTTTTGCTGACAAATCAAACGTCCCTGATGTTAGCTGTCACTTTTATTCAGTATTGTTTGACAAATCACCTTAAAAAGACTAATAGTTCAGTGCAATATAACCCAGCAGCTTTTACCCAACCCTCAATTTTTTTCTTTGTTCGGAGAGTTGATGATTGGAGAATAATTATGATCGCTGATTTTTTATTCTTGAAATTTACAATTTCTTGCACTTTATTTCATTTTAGTTTTTATTAATTATCTCGGTTCCTAGATACGAGTCAACCCTACCCAAAACTATGATGAACACAAAATGTAGACAATCATATTTCCTATTTTTTATGTTAAGAACAATTTTTCGATATTGTTAATATTTAAAAAGTTACAGGCCAGCAAATGTAAAACAAAAATTAAATTTTTAACTGTTGAAAAATTAGTACATTCCTTAACAAAAATTTTAAGAACTTTCTAAGAAAATTTATTGGGCTCTGAATTTTAAAAAGATTGTAATAAAACTATTTCTATACTCGTATTCCTATAAATTAAAAAAATATTTTCTTAAAAAATAAAACTGTTCAGAAAAAATCAGAAAAATGGCTTAAAAAAGTTAAGCGTATGAACAGCCATGTATTTTTTCAATGAATTTTAAATGAAATTTAAAAAAAATTAATATTATGATTGGAAAGATCTCTAGAGTAATTTTGACTGGTTACTTAAACATCATAAAAGGTGAGTTAGTTTCAGTAGGTATTTGCGGTCAGCCATAGATTTTATATTTTTTTTTTTAAGTGGTGTCATTTTAGATTTTTAGATTTTTTTTTTTAAATCGATCAAAGTTATTGGCGGATAACTTTCTTATTGTTATTTTTTTTAACAGTATTTTTTGCACGAGTAATCTGACTTTAAATGAAAAAATATCTCTTCCCCGGATTTATGGGGGGGGGGGGGCAGACAAATGCCTATATCACGGGCTGTAGCTTACAGAGACGCCAAATACAGTGGCGTACTAAGTTTGTTAGAGGCCCGGGGCGGCAACGCTAAATGATGCCCCTTATGTGATCGGATATGTTTGTAGTTTTAATAAAGTCAGCTTTTGCGGAAAAAAAAGTACACATCAGCATTAGCTTTAGCAATCAACAGGTAGAGTGCAAATAAATAATGGATAGAAAGCAAAATAAGAGCTTTTATTTAATATAAGCGTCCCACCCCTGGCTCTATAGGTGAAGCACATCACTTTAGCTGAGTGGAAACTAGAGAAGAGAGAAGTATTTTCCCACTTGTAATCGTTATTGTTATTCGATTGCGAATCTTGTTATTTTTTGGTTTCACGGTTCCTCTAAAATAAAATTAATTTTCAGAATCGAATTAAATTTCTTAGGATCTGTAAATTATGGTTCTTTTCCGAATTTATCATACGGAAACAATTGGAAATCCATTCAAAAACCATTCAAATAAGCAATACAAATATAATTTAACATTTTTTCAGTTAACATTTCAGGAGCGTGAACTGAACTGACGGAGCAAACACTTTTTTCCTTAGCTTTTTATAACCAAACTGGGGAAATTCTCTGAGCGCTCAGAAATATAAACTGGGCAATTATGTAGGTTCCTACTTCGGTACAAATATTAACATTCATTTAATTACAGTAAATGAGGGTACTGGCTTCAATATTTTTTTTAAGTGTATGGAGTGCAGTGCAGTGAATTTCGATCCAAATGACAGCACTCAAACCACTTTTTTCCGGACATAAAAAAACCTGAACACTTGACATCGTAACCATCTTTCTGTAGAATTTGGCAATTGGTCGCTTGGCAGATTGCCCTTAAATCACCTCCATCCGCAGCAGTAAAAACGCTGAAGTTTTTTTTTTCAGTTTTAAGAAGTTTTTTATTTCATCGACATCGTAGCCATCTTTCGATAGATTTTGACAGTTGATGCCTTGACAGATGGCAGATGGAGTACATTTTAACATAAAATGTATATTACGATCAATGTAAAAGAATTGCCTTAAACTAATTTTTTTCCGGAGCAGTAAAATAAATTTAACTCTTTTAATTTTTTGGACGTTTTTAGTCCACCGACATTATAACCATCCTTCAATAGAATCTGACAGTTAATAGCATAAAAGATCGGAGACAAAGTATATTTTAATGATTCACCAACTGAAATATACATTCGTCTTTGATCAGCAATATCTGAGCAAATAATGACGACATACAAAATCCACGGACAGACTTGAAAACTTAAATAAATTATCTTCACGATTCATGTAAGATTATGTTAGGATTATTTTCTTCACCGTTAGTTTAGAAAAATGTACAAAAATTTTTTTTTAAAGAGTATTGGAAAATCTTTTTCTGTCTTGCAAATACTGACAGCTTAAAATTATTTGATTCCGCCATAAAATGTCTGCCAAAGCAAAGGACGTCAATTATGCCATCTTTTAAAATTCTGAATTATGACTGAACACAATCGGTCAATTATAACAGTGCCATTCAGCGTTACCACTTCGAGAAAAAAATTCGAAGTAGATTTTAAGAAAAAAGGAAGTAGATTGACAAAAATCGAAGTAGATTTAAAAATTTACTTTTTTCTTACAAACCTATATTATATATTTTAAAAATTTTATTAAAAAAAAAACTTAAAACATAACAAAAAAAATTATTTCAGACTTAATTTTTCCATATTTACCTATTTTAATTAAAAAAAAAACATACTTAATTTCTACATGTATGTTTTGCATCATGGTTTTATAGCAATTTTTAGTTTTATATAGTTAAGGTACTTTACCTATTTTTCTTTTATAAAAAGAACATTAAAATGATTAAAGTCAGGGGTTAAGCAAACAGACCAAAGATCATCAACTTAAATAGAAAAGGGTGAATTGCAAATTAAAAAAAAAGAAAACCATTCGAAATTCACACACTCAAGCGAACTTTTCACAAGATTCATGAATAGAAGACTGCGTTGAGTTTCTATGTTTTGTAAAATTGCTCATTTTTGTATTAATATTGTGTCAGTTTTGTTTATATTTGAATGGAAGTTCTGGGGCTACATACTTGATTTAAAAAGAGGAAAAAGTAGTAGATTTGACGTATAAATGTAAAATTGAAGTAAGTTGAAACAGAGATTTGTAAAACGAAGTAGATTTCAATAATTTGATGATGGTGCGAAGTAGGAAGTAGATTTTATTTTTTTTTTTTGAAAAAAAGAAGTAGATCTACTTCAATTGAAGTAAAATGGTAGCACTGGTGCCATTGATGGATGAATGTGTCAACCAAACCAATAGGTGTATTACGAGTCGCGTTGGCAAAAAATGTAAATATAATGTAGGTGCCTACATTAAAATTGTGTTTGTTATTTCTTATATGAAAACTTAGTTTCATTATGAAGTGAACTTAGCTGTTTTTTGTTACTTAAAAGGACGTCGAAAATTATTTATGCGGGGAGCCTAATCTTGAAATAAGCCACTGAGAGTACGTGTCATTAGTCTTAATGGCTCAAATTTTAACCACATAAGGAAAATGTTTCCAAGGATGTTGGGTTGGTAGTGGTACCAATAAGTGAAGTGTGTGCAATGTACTTAAGTCTACATGTACTAAGCCATCAATTTTTTTTCTTACGATATACTTATATACATTAGGGTGGGTCAAATTTTACGAACTTACTTTGATTTTCTTGATACCATTTTAATTTGGTAGCTTGGGGCTCAAAAAATATGTCTCTTGCTTTTTAGATGCAAACTGTATGGGAAAATGTTGGGAGAAAATTTGGAATTTTATAACTTCCTAACCACTAAGCCTGGAAGAAATTCGGTGACATTTTTTTCATAGAAAATTGAATCTTCTAAAAAAAAAGGTCATTGTCAAAAATTTGATGGGAGTTACCGTTTAGAAGATATTCCGAAAGATAGCTCAGCAAGTTTAGTAAATTGTCTCCATTAGATATGAATCGTACTGAAAAATACCGAAATACAAGCAAAATGCGAAATGGTTTTTTGATTTTCTACGGCAATATTTCAAAAATGTGATCCGGTGGAATATTTCTGCCTTCGGAATCGAGTTTAAGACACCTAAAACACATACTGCCCATAATCTCTACATTTTTAAGCTTCTCATAAGGGAAAACAATTAAGGCCTGCTGGTCAAACAGAAGGAAATAAAATCTGTACTTCACTGGGGGAAGAGGAATTTTTGTCCAGGTACACTGGGTAAGCCTAGTGCGCAGATCGAGAAAAATTGTATCCCTACATATTTTTTTTTTCTCAAGACAAATTCTGAAATTGTAGAGAATTTAGGGCAATTGGTACACATTTGGATCAAATGAATTTCTGTCAAATAGATCTTTCTCTATCTGTGAAGCTATCAATTATAAACTTCTATTGAAATTTATGTGATGCCGATGGATAAAAAACCCTGCCAAAATCAGAAATGTTCAGAGTTTTCTAATGCTCCAGAAATCCACTTGATTTTGCCAGATCAGTTTTCTGATTCCAACTCGGTTTAACTCGGTTTGGAAATAAATTTAAATTTTGAGTAAAAGACATTATTTTCCGAATCTGTATGTGGCCCTTCTATTCCCTTTCCTATTAGCCACGCCACTGACTGATTTAAAACAGCTGTTTACATTGTATTCTCAATTCTGATGTCATCGTTTTTTTTTTGTTAGTCCCAAGCTATAAAATTTTAATGGCATCAAGAAAATCAAACGAAATTCCTTCAGTTTGACTCATCCTAATGTACAAAGGTACTAAGCACTATAGCTTAGCTTTAAGGCAAGTTTTTGATTCAAGCTAGAAAAAAAATCAAGAAAACAATCAAACATGACAGTATGATGATATGAAATATTATAGAGAACATTCACAAAGAAAGTGAAGGGCACAATTCTGTCTGTCTATAGTCTGTACTACAGCTATTGAAGTGATTTTTTTTTCTTCAAATTCTGAATTTAATATTTTTTTGCAATACGTTCCCTAGGGGGAAATTGAATGTTATTAAGCTCCAAATGCTTATTTATTCCAAAAATGGCTCTAACAATTTAAATGAAAGCAATATCAATATATTTTTATAGATGTGGTGTACTTTTTTGTAAAAAAAGCTACCAAGAACTATTATTAATCTATCTGCCATAACAATATCTATATTAAAGTTTACGCAAAGGCACCTTAAAAATTTGTCTTGTTTTGAAATATTGAACAAAATTTTTAAAAGTAGCCAAGTTTGAAATTTATAAAAAAATAACCTAATTTTAAGATTTGCGTTTACAAGTTCAACATGGATAAGTCATGTCTTTCGAACCTTGAGAACACTTGGAACCACACGTTGTTTTGTATATCGTATGGTGAAGTTTTTTTTTGAGGATACTGGTGGAGTGCTTGACTATGGTGAAGGCACAAATCGAAAACGAAACGGAAAATCAGTGTTAGCACTTGACACTTGCTGTTAGATGAACAGAAGCAGCGTTGCCATATTGGCATTATAAATGCTAGATCTAGCATAATGCAGGAGTGAAAAGCATTTTGAAATGTTTTTATTATGCCAAATGCTTATGTAGCATTATCTGTCTTTGTTTAGCATTCTATAATGCTAGACTTAAGAGCTGAATCGGTGACTTACTTAAAATTTTGAGCTTATGAACTTCAAATTTGATAATATCAGGGCTAATTTTTGAGTCATTAAATGTGCGTTAAGTAATTATTGTGATATTCGTTGAATTATGAAATAAATTCATTGACACCATGAAAGATTTGTTGTTTGACAAACAGGTTAATTGTATCCATAGCTGATTTTTTAATCATTAATAAACAATCTTTTGCAAGGGAAATTAGGTACATAATATGAATTTTGATATCTAGCATTCTGTTTTTGAGCTCCTATACGATTTAGCATTATGAAATTTGAAATCTAGCATAATGAAATTTAAGATTATGGCAACACTGCACAGAAGTAGAAACTCAACCAAAATCAAAAGCCCTGAAAGGCCAGTACTCAGAAAAGGGTCACAAGGAAACTCGCTTCACTGATTAAGACATTTTTAACCTTAGTAAAGAGAACGATCGAGACATCAAGACAAGCATCTGAAGCTTATCTCACTTCGAGGGTTGAAAGAAGCTACCAACCACACACCAAAAATATAATAGTCTGGTTAGAAGCGAGAGATGATGGTGTTACTGACCCTTATTTTGTGAGAAAGCTGTCAAATCGTCGGTGAAAGCTTATCAAACAAATATTTTGGAGACGAGAAAAACATTCGCCAACAAGCACTTGACATTGAAGAATAAACCACTTATACTCTTTTTTCATTCTTAGAATATCGGGGGAAAATTAGATCTCCCCTCCCAGAGCCAACAAAAAACTGCCCTAAAATGAAAAAAAAAAAAATGTTTAAAATCAACGAAAGCACATTCAATTATGTCCTATAATTTTTGTTAAATAAATTTGTTTAAGTGAATAGTTTTAGAGAAATTCTTAAGTCAGTATTTTAAAAAAAAACAACTAATTTTCTTCAAAATAGTTAAGATATCATCCTACGACATTTTTTGTAAATCCTTCAAGAGTGTAGGTATTTGATATTTTCAAAATCAGTGCTCCGTTCGACAAAAACGTTTCGCGCATTACATGATTTTTATCCTTGGAGCAACCCTCCTGCCAAAAATGACTATTTTACCATATTTGGAGCTTAATTTCGTGTCAAACGGTTCGATTTATAAATCGACCAACACTAATGTCATTGAAATGCTAGATTTGCTAAAACATCAATGGTATCCGTGAAAGTGTTTGGGTAAGCCCGAAGCAGTCAATTCATCGGTTTTCGACGAGTTTTGCGTCAAAACTTAAGTCTACGTCCGAAAAAAATATTTTTCTTGTCGCTTAAGTTATCGACGACATGATTATGGTCCTAACAGGACGGTAATGGTGGGGTCTATGTGCTAAACAGTCACAATCTGCACGAGCGATTTAAGGGCATGGAATATCTCATGTGGTGGTGTCGTGAACTGGTAACCTGAACTTGTGAGTTAACGCTTTTATAGACTTCATCCTTTGGGTATATCTTAAGTCGCAAAGTAAACCACAAGTAAACTACTAGCAAAAGCTTTCAAAGTTGACAAAGCAATGTGTCACCTAGCATAAGCCATAGCGAGCGTATCCTTATTTAAGGACCCTTAACTTATAACACACACTCATATATAACAATAATAAAACGAGGCTTTGAGAACATATTAATTAAAATACATACTGATTTTACCAACTCCACCATTCCAAGAATATTTTTAAAGTCGACTTGAATTGCAAATAACTCAATAAAATACAAAGAAAGAAAGATTTATTACATTTTCAAAAATTACCGATTCAAATTCTCTTGTTTATATAACTTTTTTCAACTTTTGCAATAAAAACCTAAAAAAAAAAAATATATTAAAATTTTCCAAGTTCATTGTATCCCTAAACAAAAATAAATTACCATCGTGGCAATTTTCACTCATTGACAATTGAAGTGCTTCGTTTTATGAGCTCAAGCACTTGTGTGCATCGTTAAAGAAGCAATCGTTTTTGAGAGCCACAGCAAAAAGAAAAAAGTAAAAAGGCACTCAGAAAGTCAGAACTCAGAATTCAGAAGCACAAAGACCGTTTATTGTAAAACACAGCTGATTCTAAATGTTTTTCCCAAGGGAGAGATGTTCAAACTGTAAATGTAACTGCTAAGGACATTCCAGTAGATGTGATGGCGATGGCGAGATGGTTGTATATTTTATGATGTGACTGATGTTGCAAATTGAGTTCATCTGTTTTAGTGGTTAATTACATTGGGTGTTGTATATCAGCTACACTGGACTTTCTTTTGTTCTGATTTATTGTCTCGTGCGCGTAGAACATAATCATAAAGCAACTAGCTGACGTATTTTTTCAATTAGCTAATGACGATTAATCACCAAAGAAGCCTAGGAAAATGAATGAAGAAACATAATGAGAGCAGTAGATATAATTCTTTGAATTAATTCTTCAGGCATGGATGATTCTTTCAAAAATAAACGTTCAATTCCTGTTGGATAAATCATAGCAAATAACAGAGCATGAACAGATGTTTGATTTACGGACGATGAAGTTAAGGAGCTTGTTGAAAATATAATTTTGTGATGTGGTGTAACACTGCTTACATCCTCAAATATAACGACAAAATGGTTTTTATTAACGAAATCCGGAGTATAATTCTGAGGTAGCTACCTATGATTCGAAATGAAGAAATCAAAGACCGGCCAAATTTGGTGCAACTGTGGTAAAATGTTTTTTTCTTTTCAAACCACTTTGGGTTGACTCTAAATAATCTTGGGATGACCCTAAATAATTTTAAATTTTTTGTGCCACGGACTTCCAATTTTTATTTGCAATTGTCTAAATCCATTACCTAAATCAAATTATAAGTATTGGGACTTGTCGAGTTAATTATTTAATAATTATTTAATAATTAACTCGACAAGTAAGAATAAATTGTACTGCTGATTTTCTTAAGCTTTGAATGTAGTTAAATCTGATTCACCTTCTAATTTTTCTGTATGTGATAACCCAGTCGATCTCGTTAATTCTGTAGATAATTGTTTTTGTTTACATCAAAATATACGTAGCTTGGGAAAAAATTTCTCGATTTTTTTAGATCATCTTGATTTATTGAGAAACTTACCTACTGTAATAGTTTTAAGTGAAATTTGGATATATAATAATGAATTAAAATTATATAATATACAAGGTTATACTCTTTTTGGTAATTGTAACGAGTCTTATTCTGCTGGAGGTGTAGCTGTATATGTGAAAAATGGTTATATGTGCAATTGATCTTGCCTTAATTTATCTAGCGCTGATGTATTAAAATTATCGTTCGTTTTTGAGAATATTGATTTTACTTTGTTGTGCATTTATCGACTTCATAGTTTTACTAAAAGTATTTTCATTGATGAATTAAGCAACATTCTTAGTGCAACTTCAGCCAAAAATTTAATTGTTTTAGGAGATATCAATATTGATATCCTTAATGAATTTGATAAAGATTCTGAAAGCTACTTATTTATTTTGGCTTAAAATGGTCTCAAGAGTTTAATAAACGAACCTACCCGCTTGACAGATTCTTGTAAGAGCTGTATTGACCACATTTTTTTAAGATGCCATAAAAACAATACAAATATTTTCATTGATTTCTGATCATTGCATGATTGCATTAAATTACTTTTCTGCCAATCATTCTCAAAACTTAAAAACCGCTTCAGATCAAGTTAAATACTGTGTTGACTATACATTATTAAAAGAATTATTGACATTCGAATGTTGGGACCAAGTTTATTACGAAAATAAAAAGCACATTAATGCAAGTACTTTACAAAAGAAGCATTCGGGTAAAAAGAAACATCTTAAGCCTTGGATGAATAACTATCTTCTTAATAAGATAAGAAAAAAGAAGAAACTTAGTTTAAAATGTTAAAAAAAATCAAAACAATAATAAACTGAAAAAATACTACGAAACTTTGAGCAAAACGATTAATAAAGAAATTGATGATACTCGTAATAACTACTATGCTGATATGTTTGCTAGAGCTGAAGGTAATATTCGTGAAGAATGGAGAGTGGTTGATTGCATTTTAGGTAAAAATAGAAATTCTGTTAAAGTTGACTCTATTGAAATTGAAGGAGCTACTGAGTCTGAGTCTACTGAGTCTGTTGAAAATATCAAATAAATTCAATGAATATTTTACTGAAATTTCAAAAAAATTGAAGCCTACTATTGAACCTTGTTTAAATTGTGATTATTCCATTTCTTCAGGAGTTTTTGTGGATAATATACAATCAAATAGTTTTGTTTTTGATAAGATAACATAAAGCGAAGTTTTCAATGTTATTAAGTCCTTAAAAAATAAAAATTCGTGTACTAGTGATGGTGTATCTTGTAACTTGTTAAAAAATGTAGCTTGGTATGTTGTTGACGTACTGGCCTTCATATTTAACAGAAGCGTTGAAAATGGTTGTTTTCCTAACCATCTTAAATGTGCTGAAGTTATAGCACTTTTTAAAAAAGGAAATGAGAAAATTATTTCTAATTATAGGCCTATATCACTTTTTTCAACCTTTTCAAAAATTTTTGAGAAGCTGCTTAAGGTTCGAATTGTTTCCTTCTTAGAAAAATTTAGTTTCTTCTGTAACAATCAGTTTGGTTTTAGAGCAGGATTGTCAACAGAAGATGCTATCTTAAGGTTGTGTAGTCAACTATATGGAAGTTTAAATAGCGATAAATCAACTATGGGTCTGTTCATTGATATGACTAAAGCTTTCGATCTTGTGAACCACGATCTTTTGCTTCCTAAACTTTATAATGCAGGTTTTCGCGGTAGTTTTTTTCAATTTGCTACATTCTTATTTAAAAAATAGAAAACAACGGGTTAATAATAATGGAATCTTTAATGAACCAAGATTGTTAAAGAACGGTGTTCCACAGGGATCAGTACTTGGCCCTTTGTTTTTCTTGATTTACATTAATTCAATTTTCGAACTCAAATTAAATGGTACTTCTACTGCTTGTGCTGACGACATAGTTTTTACATATTCATCTGAGGCTATCTTTGAAAGTATTTTAAATATTGAAGAAGATCTTGAAAAATTAAGGTTGTGGTTTACTTATCATATATTGATTATCAGCGAAAAAACTAAATTGATGTGTTTTAAGGTATCTGGTAATAGCCTTTATGACTTTAATTTACGGTTTCATGGTCACGATTGTAAACAGTTTTCTTTACCTATTCATAGTTGTGGTAGAAGTAATTTTATAACCAATTTACACTGCACAGATAATTGCTTTAAAATTGAAACTGTTCAACAGTTTAAGTACTTAGGAGTATTAATTGATTTTAATCTAAATTGGAAAGATCATATTCAAATGATCAAAACATATATGTTGTTGGTCACACGGAAAATGTATTTAATTAAGCCTTTTTGTTCCCAAAAAGTTTTAAAAATTATATATTATGGACTTGCAAACTCAAAATTGCAATACGGCATAACAAGCTGGGGCGGTTCGTATGATAATACTTTTCGACCTTTATTGATTGCACAGAAGCATTTAATACGGCTTATTCTGAATAAAAATCGCTTGGCTGAAAGTTGGCCTTTATTTAAGGAATTGCTTATTCTACCAATGAGGCACTTATATGTTTTTAAAGTATTAAGAGAGTTTTTTAAACAAAGCGGAAATATTCCTAGTAGGAATTTTCAAATGTACAACTTACGTGTAAATAATATGAGCTTAGTTAATGTACCTTTTGCTTATAGAACACATTTCTCTCATTTTTATACATATACAGCTCCAAATATATTCAATAAATTGCCCTTATCTATAAGAGAAACCCTCCGTTTTTCAAGTTTTAATAAAAAGGTTAAAGACTGGTTATTTACTTTGAATTTTAATTGTATCGAATCACTTATTTAGTATTTTTCGGCAGCACCTATAAAATTGATGTAAAATAAAATAACTATAAGATGTATTTTATTAATGAATTGTTAAGTATCTTATAATATTTTTTTTTATACAGTTGCTAGCAAGCTTTTTCTTCATTTTCTTGTAATTTAAATTTTCATTTTCTTGTATTTTAATTTACACTGATTGTCACCCCACATCAGATACCAATGGATTTTCAATTGATGTGTATTCACCACTAACTTCCCAGTTAAGGAATGAACACTATTATTCACCTTCTTATTGATATATTGTTATAAAGTATGAATTAATAAAAATACAATACAATTGTATTTTAAATCTGCCAACGGGTGTGTTGCATTGGGCGCTGGGTCTGTCAACTCTACAGCAATGTGTCATAATTCATTGCTATAGTTATTTTAGGTACTCAATTTTCTTTTATGGATATTAAGGTATAGGTAGTGGGGCTCAAGAGATATTTGACAAAAACGGATTAGAGAAAAATAATGCAATTCTGCAATAGATGCTGGTATAACCATGAGGCTCTCGAGATATTCGGCTTCAAAGAACTAAAAAGAACAGTAATACAACCCCACATTTGGACATTATCATCCTACTCAACATCAATGTGTCGTCGTACATAGTTGAAAAGGTTATAGCATGTACTTTATTTTTTTTTTCTTAACACTGTAACTGTATCAGGATGTTAAATTAAACAATTTTTTTTTAATCTAGTTCACTTGGGTAATATTTACAGAGTAAGTTTGTAGGTTGATTAGCAACATGGCACTCAGATTCTGTATGTATGAAAACTTAAATAAAAATAATATCAATACTTTGATATTCAAAGCATAAAATATTTATCACAGTCAAACAACTTTCTGAAATTCTGTGAAGAATAAAAATTCGATTGTTAAAAAAATGTAGAAATTTCTGAAAATTCAAATGACCAAAAATAAACACAATCTTGAATGGAACACCGCACATTCCTTGCACTTTTATAAAATGAACAATGTTTTTGGTCAAAATTTATCGAAAACCAAATTATCAAATTATTGTTGGCATTTCATTAATCAAACTGAAAAAGAAAATTATAAATTGTCAGACAAATGACAGTATTTATTATTTAGAACTTTTAAGTACAACACCTTTGTTAGAGAATCACTTGTCATGTGTTGGTGCAGTGATAAAATGCAAAATTATTATGAAATCTCAAATGATATTTTTTTTATCATTTCACAGCTTCACAGAGTAAAAATTTGTGGCCTTTATTACCGTATTCACGTTGTTTTAAGGAGATGCCCTGTTATATTAACACTAAATTCTGGTATATAAGAAAATTTGATAAGAATTTAGGGCTAAGATCATGTTTTTTTGATATTGTATGTTATGAGTTTCTATTTTACCACAAAGCAGGTTAAAACAGCTTTTTATATGGTTATTTTAATAATGTTGACCTGTTGAATTCAACCTAGCCTCATGATAAAGAAGCACTCTGTCTGTTCATTTCAACAAGGCACCTGCACAGTGCGTCGATTGTATGAGGAAGGCGGACACAAATTAGGGAATTTGTTGTTTTTGCACGGAATGAGCTTGGGAACCACAACACAGCCTTACAGTGTTGCTATCATTAGATAAACCAAATCCTGATTTTGGTTAATCCACTGTTAGGCCCATTCTAGCTTTGAAAGAGTTTTGTATTTCTTTCTTTCTGTTGGCGAAGGTAATTTTGATCCGCGGATCACGTACTTGCCAAGATTTAAACGGAAGCCTATATGAAGTATGCAATAAACACTCGAAGCACCTTATCCAGCAATTTAGCGTGGATAGTCCAAACCGGTAATTTTCCACATTTGATGGCTTTTCATAAACATCTTCCCGCATATGTAATATTTTGCTGCAGCATTTGTCTTTGATTAAATGTTTCAAAAACTTCCATCGATCATTTTAAATAACATTTTAAAAGACATTTCAATGCTTAACCCATTCTTTTGAAAACAATGCTTAGAGGGCTGACCTATTACTTTATTCAATTTGGCTTCTTCTTCTTGAACAAGTGTTGAGTTTTCTATCATAAACACAAATTTTATTGGCCTGCCATAATTCTGTACCAGTACTATCTTCAACCAACTTTAAGAGGCAAAACGGAATCAAAAATAAAAATTCGTCATTTTTTTCTGAATAAAGTAAAACATTGTCTATACTGACTATGGTCAGAGCCTTTTCAGCAGTTAAAATTGAAATTGGATTTGATCTTGAACTCGCTCGATCTCCATCATACAAACGCTTAGAAAGCTCCGCCGCATATTGTAGCTCTTAGCTAGTTTTCGAGGTCAACAGATCTTCAACTTTTCATGTTTTTGTTTTTATAGATGATTCCCAAATGTCTTTTTAGGTCGTCTACGATTATTTCCTTCGAAGTTGGTATTGTTTGATAGTTTAAAGCCTTGAGGAAGTAAAAATTCAGTGTTTAACCAATTATTATGACGCTTGACAAACAAAGCGCGGTTTCTGGAGCATTGCTTACATCTTACATGGCGGAGCAAAATCGCATCGTCACCTCCAAGTGGTGCCCGCTGGATAGCCAATTAGGTGAACTAACGACGAGCGTTGGATCTATTGGATCCAAGAGCTGAGACACCTGAGTTACCTTTTCAGGAACTAGGAGCATATGATAAGACATCGCTCTGAAGAACCAGCTCTCCATGAAACCCAAGAGCGTCTGACGCATAATGTGCGGCTCATTGGTCAGCGTCTGATCCCATAGGGGCGGCTGTATTAAAGACCTTGAATAGAAAAAGTAACGAAGCTATTTATGGGTAACAAACAAAAGTTACAAAAAAAATAAAAAAAATATGGCAATGAATAAAACAAATAGATATTGTACCCCAGGTGGCAATCCAGATAAACTGGTAAATCCACTCTCTTCGGAGATCGGTCCTACGGATTCTGGGGAGGACCAATTATTGCTAACAGGAAGTAGACGGAGTTCTAAAACACTGAGGACTCCACCAAAAATATTCTCAAGGGTCACTCCATCGAAAACCCTTACCGAAAAATCAAATGACAAAGAAGTCATTAACGAAAAAGGAACCAAAATCTATGAAAAGATCGGAATAAAAGATCCGCAGTGTTCCAAAAAAAGCAACGAGATCCACCAAGTTGAATCCGAAAATTATTTCGAGGAATGGCAAAAAGAAATAATAGCCAGAAAAAAACTTGAAGTGCTCGTTGAAAGTCTTCAGCAACAAGTTAAGAGACTTGAAGAAAAAGTCAGCTTGCTAGACAAGAAAACTTCAAATAATGACAGCAAGACTAGTCCAAAAATACTTGTAGTGAAAAGCCCACCAAAAACCATTGAGTTTCATACTGATGAGGAAGAGCTTCTTTTTGAAACAGATGGTAACAGAAATAAACGTAAATCCAAGAAACGGAAAGCAGAGGGTAGCCCAGAGACTGTTCAAAAAATTAAGCAGGTAGCTTCAAAAGCGGATATTCCTGCAACAGTGAAAACATCAAACAATGAAATAAAAGATGTATCCCAAAAGAAGTCTTTTGCTAAAGGTACTAAGCAAACTTCACCACCTCCAATCATGATTTCCGGATTGACAATGTTTGGTGAGCTTAAGAGCATAGTAGAAAAATGCAGTAATAAGGCATGTAAATATACATCATACAATAAAGACAATTGGAAAGTCATAGTTGAAGACGCCGATGCGTATAGATCTATCACTGAAGAATTGAACAAAAAGAGAATTCAGTGGCACTCGTACGAAAATAAAGCTACAAGGTCGATAAAGGTAGTAGCAAGAGGCCTCCACTCTTCATGTGATGCCAAAGATATTGTCGAAGACCTTCTTCAAAAAGGTTTCCAAGCTCTCGATGCGAATAATCTTATTAAAAATGAGACAATCAAAGACTCCACTGGGGTATCAACGACAACAAGGAGATCTCTACCTTTATTTATGCTCACCTTTGAAAATAAAGAAAGTCTCGATAAGATCTACAGTATAAAATCAATTATGGGTATAGTTGTCAAAATTGAACCACTACGAAAGTCAAAAATTGTTCCACAATGTAAGCGCTGTCAGGCCTTTGGGCATACACAAAAATACTGCAATCGTGAGTTTGCTTGTGTTAAATGCGAAGGCAAGCATGCAACTAAAAACTGTCCCATGGGCAGAGAACAGAAAGCGAAATGTGTTAACTGTCAAGGCAACCATCCTGCAAGTTACAGAGGATGTCCAGTTGCCAAAAAATTCCAAGACACAAAAAGAAAAAACAAAACTGGGAACAAGCTAAGAAACCCAACAAACACAAAAGCAATAGTTGAAAGCAAAAAAGTAGCCGTTGAAAACAAAACTAAAAATCAACCGCCAAAAGCAATTGCACTAAGCAAAAGTGACGAAAATAAATCCTATTCCCAGATTGTTAAAAATGTGCGGAAGAACGAAGAAACATCTATTAAAGAAATGCTTGAACTTATCCTGAAAAGGATTGACAAACAAGATTTAAACATAAAACAGCTAAGCGAAGAAGTCGCTCTTAAAAAACAATGATGGACAGAACACTCAAAATCGCAACATGGAATGCAAACGGTCTTTTAAAACATATATCAGAACTAAACATCTTTTTAGACATAGAGCATATAGACATTTGTTTGGTGTCCGAAACTCACCTCGCTATAGAACAAAATCTTGATAATAAATTACCTAACTATACGTGTTATCACGCTCCGCACCCAGCTGACAAAGCTAGGGGAGGATCAGCAATACTAATAAAAAAGTGCTTAACACACTATGAAGAGCCGAAGTTTACTAATGAAAACATGCAAGTAACCACAATTAGTATTGGTATAAAAAAGAAAGAGTTTTAGATAGCATCTATATACTGCCCTCCGAGGCGCTCTCCAACTGAAGAAGACTATGCAGAACTCCTAAGTTTGTTAGGACATAACTTCCTTGTTGGTGGCGACTTCAATGCTAAACACACTCAATGGGGATCTAGGCTCGTAACAACGAAAGGCAAACGGCTATATCAAGCAGGCCGCAAATACAACTGCGAATTTTATTCTTCTGGCTCGCCAACATATTGGCCATCTGATTCTAACAAAATACCTGACCTTATAGACTTTTTCGTAGTAAAAGGTATTAAACGAAACCATATAAGTGTCGAAGGTAATTACGATTTATCGTCAGATCATACTCCAGTAATATTATCACTGAGCGAAGCAGAAATAATAGAGAAAAGTAATCCTAAGCTCGTGAACAAAAGAACAAACTGGAACGAATTCAGAGATAAACTTGAAAGTTTTATAAACCTAAGATCCCCTATGCAAACAATTGAACAGATTGATCATGAAGTAGAACAATTTATTGCTGATGTGCAACAGGCTGCAGAAGAAAGTACTCCAACAATTTCGAACTCAAGAGAAAAAGAAATAAAATATCCTGTCGAAATAAAGGAGCTGATCTTGGAGAAAAGAAGAGCTCGAAGAAAATGGCAAGCTACGAGATTTCCAGGTGATAAGGCAGTTTTTAACCGTCTTAACAATGAACTTAAGAAAAGAATCTGGGAATTTAAAAGTGATTCACTTAGTAGATTCCTGAATAGTCTGACGGCGGATGCTTCTACGGAATACTCCTTATGGAAAGCAGCTAAGCGCCAAAAAAGACCACAGGCACAAAACCCGCCAGTAAAATCTCAAGATGGTAAATGGATCGGAAACCCAAAACAAAAGGCTGATCTCTTCGCTGAACATCTCGCGAATGTATTTAAGCCATTTCCACCAAGCACAGCTACAGATCCCTTACAGTTTGTTGATAGAAACGACGAATGTGAAATTCCTTTTGTCACACTCAAAGAAGTAAGAAGTATGTGTCAACATAAGTTGTCCAACAAAAAATCACCAGGGTACGATCTAATAACTGCTCAGGTTTTGAAAGAAATGCCTTCTACAGCCTTCAAAAGACTCCAATTTATAATAAATGCATGCCTTAAACTAAGATATGTGCCACATCATTGGAAAATTGCAGAAGTCATTGTTTTACCTAAACAAGGTAAGCCACCAACAGAAGTAACATCTTACAGACCTATATCGCTTATACCAATCATGGCAAAAGTTTTCGAAAAACTGCTTCTGAAAAGACTAAGCAGAATAATAGAAGAAAGAAGACTAATTCCGAGCCATCAGTTTGGATTTAGAAATAAACATTCCACGATAGACCAAGTGCATCGGATTACGGATGTTGTGGAAAAAGCACTTGAAGAAAAACAAGTATGCTTGGCTATATTCTTAGATGTTGCTCAAGCCTTTGACAAGGTTTGGCACTTGGGACTTGAGTACAAACTACAAAGGGTTCTTCCCAGGCAGTACTACGAAATACTGAAATCCTACGTCACGAACCGACTCAAACTAAATGAAACAAAATCGACGCATATAAACTTTACAAACAAAAAAATAATCAATGTTCCAATTCTTATAAACAGTACAACAGTACCTTACTCCAATACTGCCAAATACCTTGGAATGACTTTGGATGCAAAGCTTAAATGGAAAGAGCACATCAAAACGAAAAAAGACGAATTTAACTTGAAGTACAGAAAAATGTCCTGGTTACTAGGAAAGAACTCTGACCTATCTATCCAGAACAAACTAATGTTATATAAGCAAGTACTGAAACCCGTTTGGACATATGGCATCCAACTATGGGGCTGTACAAAGAAAACAAATGCTGAACCCATCCAAAAATTCCAAAGCAAGGTCCTTCGCGGAATAATAAATGCCCCTTGGTATATAAGAAATAGCGATCTACATCGTGACCTTCAAATTGAAATGGTTACAGAAGTGGTTAAAAAACACGCTGTATCACACAATCAGCGACTGCAAAGTCATACCAACTCCGAAATGGAGACCGTCTTAAATGTACGAGACAATGTTCGGAGATTAAGAAGAACCAAGCCTCATGAGCTGATGGTCTAAAAGCTATGGAAAGTGTTATAACTTAAACTTCCCACAATGCGACTGATAAATTAAGAAAGAAAAATCATTTGTCGATCTTTCATAGATTGGTCCTGATTCACCGGTGGTTTTAGTGCGGTAAGAGTCCCACACTACTTGGTACCGATTCTTACCGAGTGTCTTCTGAAGATTTCCATCGGATAATAAAAAAAAAAAAAAAAAAAAAAAAAAAAAAATTGCTTACATCGCCTAGGAATCAAAATCCCTACTTTTTTTAGTCAAATCATTTCTAATTAAATTTGAGCAGCAATCAATTTTTACTGTAACTGCTTAAACATAATCAATTGGTACCTCAATCTTGGGACCTTTTCCAATTGAAGCCCATTTTCGAAACTTTGTTTATTTTTTTATTATGGGACTCGATTCTTAGAAGTTAAATATTTGAAAGGTTAGCCAGTAGATATTAGCAAACAAAATGGAACACTTTTGGAAAGTAGGAAAATAAAGAAACTGGAATGTAAACAATGCAAAAATAGGTCATAACATTGTTTCTAATATAAGTCTTCATATAACGGACTTCATTTTTTTTTGTCACCGCACTGTGACCTTTGTTGACAAGCCCACACACTGGCCATCCAAATAAAATTATTTGAAATTAACCTGGCCACCTGTTAAAGTAGCACTCTACCAGTGTTAAAACATAGACACAAGCCATCCAAACAAAATCAATTTCAACTTATTGATATTTGGCACAAGTTTTTTGTGCAGCGAAGTGACCCAAGGGATGTGGGCTATCCCCGTGTGTGAGAGGTTCCCAGTTCAAAACTAAGTAAGTATCACAAATTATTTTTAAAATAAAATAATATACGAGTTCCTACATAATAATAAGTTTCTATACTTTCAGAATAATGGAAAATGAATTGGACGGTTGGAAATGGGACATTCCTTCATGGATTCAAGACATTCAAGATACAGGCTTGATTCAGCATTGAATCATGTTGAATTGGGAAAAGGTCAAAATCCCGCCGATCAAAATCCCACGAGTCGAAATCCCGCCAAATAAAATCACTAATTAAGTACACGAATCCCGCCAGTCAAAATCCCGCCGATCGGAATCCCGCCGCAAGAATCCCACCAGTAACCTGCTACTATTGTGGGATTTTCAATATTGGTGGATGGTTGGTCTGGATCTGGACAGAGGTTAGTATGGATCTGGACAGAGGTGGGTCTGGATCTGGAAAAAGGTGGGTCTGGGCAGAGGTGAGTCTGGATCTGGACAGAGGTGGGTATGGATCTGAACACAGGTGGGTCTGGAATCTGGACAGAGATGGAATTTTTTCATGGAGGATTTTGATTCGCGGGATTTCGACCCCAACCCTGTTGAATTAATTCTATTTTTACGTAAAATTAACTAGATTTTCAGATAAAATTTCCCGTTCACTATTTTGAGGATGTGGTTAATTCACAACATGTCATGCAGATTTTTCCTGCAACTTACGTTGATTTAACACGACATTAAAATCAGGTATCGGGTTAAGAAGTTAACCTGATCTACCGTGTTAAAAAGTTACAACCTGAATATCAGATATTAAGGGTATTCATGCAACTTCGTAAAACTCTAGATAAGTTTACAAATTGGACAAGTTTATCTTTTGGTTAATGAACTGTCAAATTTTGTATGGGAAATGATTTACACAATTTGGCTAAACTTATCAAAGGATTTTGTTGCGTAAAATTAACCAAACTGGTTAAACCTATCCAAATAATTGTGACTCACACTGATTGAATTGCATTTAATTAAATGTTTAAGAAAGGTCGTTCATGCAAACTCAGCGTAAGCTTATCATTTTACACAATTTGTAAACTTACGACGTTGCATGAATACCCTTATTATAAATCAGAAATTTGTTAGTTTTACCTGCTTTTTCTCTGAGTGCAATTTTTTTTTAATTTTACCCAAGAATTATGTAATTTTTAACCAACTACTTCTCTGCGCGTATAAGCAAGGTTTAATGAAAATTGGTTCAGCCATTTTGGTTTTACTCAACGCAACCTAGTTTTGTCATTATCGTAATAACCAGTTTGACCAAAATATTAAAATCAATATTTTGTCCTAACTGGCATAGGTAGATGTACATAATTATTTATGTGTATAACTTGCCATGTTGGACCTATACCTATACATATTTAATATCGTTAGTAAAAATATGGGATTGTTAAGTCCATCCGAAAATACAAAGCGAAGAAAAAAGATAAGCATGACAGCGTCAATTTTTTCTAAGCTCGTGGTGGCTGAAGGAGGAAATGAATAATGTGTTTAAACTCTGAATATCTAAAGTGATTTTTTTTTATTTCAGAACTTTTTTTTTTTTTAATAATCGTAGTCGTTATATCGTCGGCTGTCTGCCAAAACCTCGTAAGTCGGTTTGATTTAAAAGGGTTTAAAACTGTTTGATGAAACAAAAATCTGATCACCGATCTACAAAGCATACTGGAGCGATGGGAAGTGTACTTTAATGAATTGCTAAATGGTCAGCTCACAGCAGAAGTGGAGGCTCCACTACTTCAAGATGAACACCCTATGCTACCGCCACCATGCATAGAAGAGGTTGAGAAGGCTATAAAACGGCTCAAACGAAACAAAGCCCCGGGAGCCGATGGCATATTAGCCGAATTATTCCACCACGGCGGGCCAGTCTTACGTCAAGCAATTCATGATATCATAGTGCACGTATGGGAGCATGAAGAAATGCCAGAAGACTGGCGAAAAGGTATCATATGCCCCATACATAAGAAGGGAGATGTCACAACGTGCAGCAATTATAGAGGTATCACGTTGTTGAGTACCGCCTATAAGATACTCTCCTCTATCCTACAAGACCGGATAACCCCATACGCTAAAACAATCATCGGCCAATATCAGTGTGGTTTCATTCCAGGCAAATCAACAACTGATCAGATCTTTACCCTTAGGCAGGCGATGGAAAAATGTCTTGAATTCAAAATTCCAACATACCATCTGTTTATAGACTTTAAGGCCGCCTATGATAGCATAGCTAGGGTAGAACTTTACAAAGCCATGAGAGAATTCGGCTTCCCAAATAAATTGACACGACTATGTAGGTTGATCATGACCAACGTAACAAGCCAAGTAAAAATAGCCGGATTGCTATCCAGACCAATCAACATCTTTAATGGCCTGCCTCCTCTTCAACCTGGCGTTGGAGAAAGCAATCCGTGACTCTGGCACGGCAACAAGAGGGACCATCGTCAACAGGTCCAGCCAGATACTGGCTTACGCAGACGACATCGACATCATCGGAAGAACCGAACAAGCTGTACACGATTCCTTCATCCAAATCGAGCAGGCGGCACAAAATCTGGGGCTGCACATTAGTGAAGGTAAAACAAAGTACATGGTGGCGTCGAATGCGAGAAGAACAGTTGGCCAAACAATCAAGGTAGCGGAGCACGAATTTGAAGTGGTGCAATCCTTTAAATACCTTGGGTCAACAGTAGCAGCCGATAACAATATAAAAGAAGAAAAACGCGGGCGGCTTCTCAAATCCAACAGAGCCTACTACAGTCTGTCAAAGCTATTCAAATCTAGAAATCTAACCATAACTTCAAAACTGCTGCTGTACAGGACCATGGTCCTGCCAGTACTCATGTATGGATCCGAGACTTGGGTGCTTAGCAAAAGGCACTGTGACTTCTTAGCCGCGTTCGAGAGAAAAGTCTTACGGAGAATTGTTGGCCCCATATGTGAGGAAGGACGATTCCGGAGACGGTACAACCATGAGTTGTACGCAATCTACCTTGAAGCAGACATAGTGACAAAAATTAAGCTCGGTAGACTCCGGTGTGGGCAGGGCACCTAGCTCGAATGAGCGAAGAGGAACCTGCTCGGAAAGTCTTTTGTGGTACATTCTATGGTAGACGGCAGCGTGGTAGACCATGCTTGCGCTGGAGAGATGGCGTAGACCAGGACGCCCGAAGCCTTGGGGTGTGCAACTAGATGGCGTCGGCTCGAGACCGGGATAGGTGGAGAGACTTGTTGAAAGAGGCCAGGACCGGACCCCGGTTGTTGAGCCGATGATGATGATGATGATTTGTTTTGGTCTTAAATACGTTAAAATAGCATTTAAAGACTTAGGTACGAGGTTTTGACAGAAAGCCGACGGTATGCATGTTAAAATTCTTCATCCAATTTAATGGACACAAAGACCAACTCATCAGCTATATCCAGGCCATTCATATCAGAACATCATCTTCCACCATAACCTAAGAATCTATTTACATGATATTAAACAATAATTCTGCCATAAAGCATCTTAAGATTAAATGAGTGCATCTCTACAATATAAGTTTTATGTGCTGTACATATGTATATGTGTGTAAAATAAATTAAACTGATTCTCCAAGTTGAAGCCTTACATCATTACCTATGCATATAGAATGTATATACCGTAATAACAAAGGTGAGCGTATAATAATGCTACTCATGTCCTTATCATAAAGTATACGTACTTATCTGTAAGTTTCTCCAAACTCCTTGTGCATTCTATTCAAACATTTCTTTCGTCTATACGACATTGAAAGTCGTTAAACTTTCTTTGCCAAAACAAAAAGGATTATTTGGTATTTTCCAAGAATTTTGAGTTACATCCTTATATATCCATGAAAATGAAGAAACTCCTCTTGGTATTCGTTCGTACACAAAAAGCTTCTAAAGAGATTTATGGATTTTTGCTTCGTAGACAAACAGTCTACGGGTTAATAATCTTCTTATTCGGCGTTAAACGACCTTTAACACTTTTAGTTTTGTTGCTTTTCACTTTTCAATTCCAATGTCTCGGTCTGACTTATTTTCATTGGCCAACCGGGGTTATCCTTTTACCTTTGCCTTTTTTCTTTTGTCATCAAAAATTCCACGATGCTAACGTAAAATCTTATTAGGGTTACGTTTTATCGCATTAGGGTTTTCCTTGTGCTTTTGTTCCGAGTGACAAGCTGACGGTTCAAGTGCTCTCCTGGATTTAATTTTTTGAACGGTGTCCGTCCCTTGAGATGGGTTTAACTTTGCTAAATAAAAAAAAATAAAATAAAAAAGAAGTTGCAGCTTCAACATACACACCAGTCTCTGTTTAATGGATTTTACAGAAAAAAAAACAAAATTAAAATATTATTTGATTCCCATGATGACAGACTTCCACCCTGTCAACGATGAATAACCAAATCAGCTCCTAATTTGCATTCCAAGCAATATGCCTTCACCCGTCCCCCTCACTCCACTTCTTTGCATTTAGTTGAGTGTATTTCTATTAGGACTCTGGATTCTTGTGCTTTTAACACCAAGGGAAATACTTATGAATTCCCCAAGTGTGTTAAAATCTGTGATAAGGCACTGGTTGTGCCCTTTCGGGGGCTTTATTAAGCTCCGAGAAGCAAGACTATTGTGATTTGAAGATGATATCAACAACTTCTTGCCTATTTACAGCCGATTTTGGAAATATTTTGAAAAGGAATTCACAACACTTTGATGCATACAAACCTTACCTAAACAAATAATGTGAAGGTAAATGAGTCATAAATTTGGAAAAGGTAAGTTATTTGTTTAAAATAGAGAAGGCGTACATATATGTACATAAATGTGTTGTATGATCCTTGACATTTCAGTTTAAAATTCTTTAATATATTTCTAGGGAAAAATTGATTTTTTGCTTAAAAAAATTCAAGGCCTAAATAACATTAAACATTATTGGAGACAAAATTACTTTTTGTCATGCCCATTAGGTTTGTTGGCCTGCGTGCTGTGCGTCCATATGTCCATATGTTATCTGTACATCGTGCTAGGGTCTTAACTGGTAGGCGTATTTGCTTTAAATTTAATGCTTATCTAAACCAATTATCATTTTGTACAAAATGATTCGAATTTTTGTACAACAGTACCTACTTTAACATATGTTTGTATGTTTATACGAGTACCAATCTGAAACTGGGATCAAGGACTTGAAAATTTAATACATCTTCCTTCATCTTTCGAATAAAATAAAAGTAACAACAGGAAATTAAAATTCTTACCTCATGAAGCAGTTTTTTTTTTATTTTACCGTTAGAATCAAGAATCTAAAGAATACCTTTACATACAAATATCAATAAGGGATGTGTTTTGTTTTCCCTTGCTCTTGGGAACCCCGGAGTGGATAAATTAGTTTTCGCGCAATCTGAGCGTATTAAACATAATTTTTCGAAAAAAAAATTTTGAATGCTGTATCTACTTAAACTAAAATCAAGAAGGAACTTTGGTACAATTGAATTTTTTTATATGAACTTTGACAGAACTTTGGGCTAAATTGTTGGAAATTCGTAGTTTTGTGAAGTAGCAAGTAGACATAATGGGCTCTGTGAATGAAAAAATAAACTGAAGTTAAAACTTTAATCATAAAAAAATATATAATTATTTGTGCTTGAATATTGAAGTATAAAGTCTTGGCTATGCGTGAATAAAAACAAGCTTAAGCTCCCATAAATAAAAGATGTCTTCTAGTAAAAGCTATTTTAAAATATTCAAAGCTAAATTTTAAACGAAGTGTTAAACTTTTCACCCAACCACACCGACCGACCGGCAATCAATCACAGACCCGTCACCGTCTATCTATATAAAAGAATATCCCGACCACCATCAACATCAACTACCAGCACCCTAACAACCATTCATTATTATAATACACCACCACCCACCTGAAAAGCCAAACAATTATATAGATATAATCTTGAACAATGATGAATAACAGCGCACCACACTCGAGTTGACATCATACGATTTTTGCATTCGTCCTCTTTACAGTTTACATTGACTTTTGGCAGAAAAATCATGAATAGGAGGTATACGAGATTCAGAGAAGTTGAAGCTGACCAACTCGTGTTAATTACGAATTATCTATTCGAAATTGTTATAGAGACGTAAGGATCAGGCTAAATCTCTGTTTGTAACAACTTTAATAAGTTAAGGTCCCTTTTTTTGGTGCATTCGTGTGCTATTAAAAATTAATCTTTTTGGCTTCCACCGTTAAAATAAAAACTAATTTTCTCTTAAGTTAGCCTTGGGCTGGAACCAGATTCCTACAATAAGCTCCCTGATCCCTCCTTCTGAATAAGAGATCGGGGATCGGGCACCAAAGTAATTTTCCCTTAGGTTAGCCTTGAGCCAGGAATGAGAGTGCTGAGTCCAGAAAGTGAAGCTTATTGTTCAAAAAAGCGATGTAGATTTGTAAAATAAGTAGCAGATATGTAGATAATGACAAAAATTTGTTTGTAAAAAAAAAATTTATTTTCATTTAATATTTAGAACAAAAACTTATGTTCATACTTTATAATGACCAATAAATCTTTTTTCGAAAAAAATACCGCGACAAAAAATATAACCCCAAATTTGCATTAAAAAAATGCATGTTTTGTATATTTTTAGATTCGAATATCTATAAAACGTGACATGTTAATGCAATTTAAAGACCAGATTTAAACTCACCGCATCAAGACCATCAGAAAAGTATATCTTAGTTTATGTCATAGACAAAAATATTGGAAATTGTATAAACTTTTAATGGTACTTTGATGTAATTTTCGAATAACTAGTAGTTTTTCAGCCATAAGTGAAAAACTCCCAGAAAATGTATTTTTTTTTTCATGTTGCGTCACGAAATTTTAGTCGCAAGCATATAAGAGTCAAAATTTATTTATATATTAAATGCTTACATTCCTCCAAAAAGTTCGGACTCAGTTTATGTAGAACTCTCTAAGGCCCTCGATTTTATTATTGAATTGTCTTGCTCCAGCAGCAGCATATTACTTCTCGGAGACTTTAATCTACCATCTATAGAGTGGGTTCCTTCTGAGGATGAATCTTGTCATGAAGCGTCCTTAACTTCTTCACAAACTGAGCTCCAGTTTTTGGATAGAATTATTACAACTGACTTACAGCAAGTAAGTTTTGTTAAAAATTCAAAAAATCGAATTCTCGATTTAGTTTTTTCTTCCGACGCTATTAGTAATCTTGTTCTAGAATCTAGTTCTGGAATCACTAATATAGATAGTTACCATCCTCCTCTGGATGTAGTTCTTGACTTGAGCAGTCACATAATTGAAAATAGCAACGCTTATGATCGCTCATATACTTTTGACTTTAGAAAGGCAAACTTTCAGTTGCTTTCAGAAGAATTAGCTAGATCTGGTATTGACAGTATAGCGAATTCTAGTAATATTGACGATGCAGTTACTAGTTTTAATACCATACTTTATAACTGCATAAATAACACTATCCCTTTAAAATTATTTAAAAACACGAGCTTTTGCCACTCATGGTATACAAAAGAGTTGAGGATACTACGAAATAAAAGAAATAGAGCTTGGAAAACATATTTAAAAACTTTTTCTTTAGTTGACCACAACTCTTACATTGTCCTTTTCGAAGAATTTAAATCTCTGTCAAAGTCTCTATATACTAATTATGTATACAAAATAGGAATATCTCTTAAAGAAGACCCTAAAGCCTTTTGGAAGTTTGTAAATTCAAAGAAAAATTCAAATGGTTACCCCGCAAATTTCATATATGAAAATTGTGTGTTGAAAGAAACTATTGATAAATGCTTTTGCGAACAATTTTCGTAACTCTTTCGTAGACACACCTCTTGATATTGATGAACATTATTTCAGAAATTTGCATTCTTATGCGCAAACGAGTTGCAATAATTTCGTCGTGCAACAAAGTACTGTCTTAGACCTTCTCTCATCGTTAAATGATGATTTCTCTTCTGGGCCAGATGGAGTTCCCCCAATGTTATTGAAACATTGTAGGCATATACTGGCTGAGCCTCTTCAATTTTTGTTTGGATTGTATATATACTGATTTTTCTAAAGCGTTCGACCAACTTAGTCACAACATTATTATCTTCAAACTAAAATCTTTAGGGTTTCCAACATTTTTTATCACCTGGGTAAAATCATACCTTGAAAATTGATCGTACCAGGTGAAATTTGGAAACTGCCTTTCAAACTCATTCAAGGCTCACTCCGGTGTGCCCCAGGGAAGTCATCTAGGCCCATTTCTATTTATTCTTGCTATTAATGATGTTGTCTCAAGTATACGTTCAAGTGATATTCTTATATTCGCTGATGACATGAAAATAAATTTTTAAGACAATAAAAGCTAACCATGACCATATTCTTTTGCAAGCCGATATTGATAGTTTCGCTACTTGGTGCGATAAAAACGGTCTTTCTCTTAACCCTGCCAAATGTCAAACAATTACTTTCTCTAGAAAGCGACTTGCAAATGCTTTAAATTATTCTATCTGACAACACAAACTATGTCGAGTCTTTAGTTTCAAGGACTTGGGTGTTAATTTCTGCTCAAATTTAGAATTCACTGAACACATTAACTTCATTGTTAATAAAGCAAGCTCTATGCTTGGGTTTATAAAACGTTGGGTAAAGGAATTTGACCGTCCGTACGTTACGCTTTCCTTATACAATTGTTATGTACGACCTCATCTAGAGTACGCGTCTCAAGTATGGTCTCCCTTTAACGAAATTCATAAAAATCGTATTGAATCCATACAACATAAATTCATTCGCTTTGCTCTGAAAGGTCTTCCTTGGGCAGATCCATTCAACCTTCCACCACATGAATATAGGATCCAGCTACTGGAAGTCCAAACCTTATATCAAAGGCGGGTGAATAATGATCTAATTTTTTTTCACCAACTTATAAATGGTCAAATCGATGCTCCTGATCTGTTGGCCTGTATTGGCATAAATTTCCGTGGAGGGTCTTACCATCTGAGAAGATTTGAACTCTTATATGTAAATTTCCATAGAATTAACTACGGTTTACATGAGCCTCTTAACCGTATGTGCAGGATATTTAATTTAAATAGCTCCACGGTTGATTTTAACGTTAGTAAGATGAGATTGAAAAAAATGTTTCGAACCAGTGCTCCACTTTCGTGATTGTTTTTTTTTTTTTTTTTTACTTTTAGATCATGTGATATATATTGTTTAATTATGTTTATTGTTTGTTTATTTAAGTATGTAAATGTATTAATTTTATTTGTATGAATGTGTTAGCTCGCATTATTTTACTAACCACTAACACATGTACTTATGATGAGCCTCTGATTGTAGGTTTGCAGCTTGCTCTAAGCTCACTACAACAAAGAATCTGAAGTGTAAAAAAAAAGAGGTGCAAAATCAAAACTAACCCACAATTTGCATAATAAAAATACAATATGGACTGGACAACTTGTTTATCCAGCTTCAATTCACTTTTTGTTTGCCGTCGTACAATTTTGCTTTCACGTTTTTCATCTAACTTTCAATGAAAAAAGATAATTTTGCTTTTGATCACAAGTATCTCACCGAATAATGAAGCCACCCAAAATTTAAGAACAGTTTTGGAAATATAAATATACGTTTTTTAACAAGAATTTTCTAAAAAAAAATTTGTAGAGATTATTTTTTCTGACCCATCCCCGTAAGGTTCTTTAAAAAAGTACTAAAAAGGACATTTTTTGACCTTTCCGTAAATCTTTTGTTTCCTTGCAATTGAGCAAAACATGAGCTGCGTTGGTATTGTGGTAGTAAAAAGAAAACAAACAATAATTGAACTGGAATATGAAAGAGGGGAGACTTTGTATCGGATGGAGAGTTAGGAATAAATAATTAATAAACGAAAAGAGATCATTTGAATCCTGACTGTCGAAGCAAATGGTGTGTTTTATTTAAAAACTACAAAAGATACGGATTTAATCAGAATATAGAAACGGTTTATCTTAAAGTGTGCCGATTTGAAGACTTTCTCTTAAATTTTCAAATTAATTCACCCAACAGTTTTTCCTCACTAAATTTTCAAAATCTTTCAAAAAAATTAAAGAAACAAATTATGTTGTTAATGAACATGTAGTCATCATCAAAATGAAAATGACAACAACAATTCCCGTCAACTTTTTTCACGGTTTTTCATTAGTAAGATGACTTGAAATAAATTAAAGTAAACATTTGCTTTAAAAATCAAAAAAAAAAAATTAAGTTTATTGTTTGAACAATTTTCAATTTTTTCTTAGGATTTTTGGAAAATTTACTTTTTATTTCATTACAAATCAAAAATTAACATTATATACCTAATGGAAAACTGGGAAAAATATCAAAAGGAATTGTTGTTTTCATTTTCATATCTATGACAACTGTGCAATATTTATAGGAACAAAAAAAATTTGTTGCTACAGATTTGGTATTTAAGAGTTTGAGAACTTGAGGAAAAAAATGGTTTAATGAAGCCATTGGAAGATTTACTTCCTACAAATAAAAGTCTACAAATGTGCATCCCAACGCAAGTCATGCATTCAAAATTTGCAAAGTAACAAGATTTACCAAGAGACCATAAAAAGTAGTTTTTTTAGTCCTTTTTTAATCTTACGGTGAAGGATAAAAAAAATCTCCACACAAATTTCCAACTATTTACTGAGATACTAGCAATCAAAGCCAAAAGTATCTTTTTTAAAAATCGGATAAACCATATGCCAAACAAAATTGTACGACAACAAAAAAATAAATTTAATCTGAATAAGTAAGTTATCTGACCATTTGATTGACTTTTTTTATTTTTTTTTTTTTATAATAAGCACGCACTAAAGGGGTTGTGACTACCCTTAAAATGATTGAACACAGTGCGAGCGTTAGGAAAATAGGGAAGGATTCATGAGGAGATACCGATGCACATTGGTTTTGTAGTTCTGAATATCAAAATGGGAGGGAAATACAGAGTCAGGTAAAGCATTCCACATTCGGGTAGTTCGACTAAGAAAAGAATCTCTATACTTAACAGTACGTCCGAAGTTGGGCTCAAGGGTAAACTGATGAGCATTCCTATAAGTACGAGTATTACGGCGGAATTGTTTAAGGGGAGGAATGCAACTGGCTGATTCACTAGAACATTGCCGGTAAAAAAAGCGATAAAATAATGACAGACACGAAACATTGCGGCGATGTTCGAGAGATGCAATTTTTTCCGTTGTAGCTCTATCACCTATCATTTTTAAAGCTCTTTTTTGAATTTTATCTAATAGACTTAATTGGGTCTTAGGAGCACCCGCCCAGATATGAGAATTATACTCAAGCTTTGGACAAATGAAAGCTTTATAAATTGCAGCCAGATCAGAAGAGGAGAAAAACTTTTTGCATCTTCGAAGAAAACCTAAACATTTTGCAGCGTTTTTGGCGATGTCGAATATATGATCATTCCACAGAAGGTGATCTGTGATGCACATACCTAGAACTGAAAGATTTTCGGTTTCTTCGATGCAAGTGCCACTCATGGATAGTGGCAAAGGGGGTGGATTTCGCTTCAACGACAGCAGACAGCATTGAGTTTTCGAAGCATTAAATTCTACACGATTTTTTATTCCCCATTCAACAATGCTGTTAAGATCAGAATTTAATGAGCTTATCATACGCTGCCGTTCAAATTCAACATCCGAAGAAAAAGGAAGTGAATCTGGAAACGAATATGAAAAGCTGAGGGTACTGTCGTCTGCAAAACAATTTAATGGATTGGAAGTTTCAGACAAAAGATCATTTATGAAAATGAGGAAGAGAGTCGGAGACAAAATGGAGCCCTGGGGCACACCAGCATTTATTTTATGAATGTCAGACTTGAACCCATCCAACACAACTTGTATTGAACGCCCCGAAAGGTAATTTCCAATCCAACGAAGAAGAGATTCATCGATACCAAATGCACGCATTTTCGATAAGAGAGCTTGATGCCAAACTCTATCAAACGCTTTTGAAATATCAAGTGCAATAATCTTACTTTCTCCAAAACGATGTAAAGATTTATTCCACTGCTCGGTGAGATATACCATCAGATCACCAGTGGACCTATTGCTACGGAAGCCATATTGCCGGTCATTAAGAAGCTTTCGTTCTTCAAGATATTTCTTAAGCTGATGATTAATCAGCATTTCCATGACCTTGGTAAGAAGGGGCGTTAGTGCAATTGGACGATAGTTAGAGGGAGAAGAAGATACGGATTTTTTTGGGAAAGGCTGGACAAATGATGTTTTCCATCCACTCGGAAAGAGACCAGTAGAGTAGGAAAGATGGAAAAGCTTACGCAGTGGCTTTGCCAGCGTTGAAGAACACCTCTTCAGAACAATAGGGGGGATACTATCCGGACCAGCGGATTTGTGTACATCAAGATCTTTTAGGACTCTTGCCACTGCACGAATGCGAAAGAAGATTCGTCCCATAAAATCGTTGGAGCTCTCAAGTGCAGGAGGAGTCATAACACTCTCTGGTAGCGTCAAATTAACAGCAAACTGTGCTGCAAGCAAATTGGCTTTCTCTGTTGAGCTTACGTAGGGAGAGTCATTGAAGACGAGCGTTGGAACCGAAGACGAAGTTGTATTTCTAATATTTTTTACAAATGACCAAAAATTTTTACTACCTTTGGGACATTGTATTTAGTATTTTTTGCATTAACTTTTGATCATGCAAAAATTTTGTTCTTTGAATATGACCGTTACAGGTCTTTCTAGCTTGTTTAAACTTGATCCAGTTTTCCTCAGTAGGGTTGGCTTTATAACATCGGAAACTTACTTCTCTAACCCTGATAGCCTCTTTACAGCTCAAATCAAGCCATGAATTCTCTTTCGGGGCGATAGATATTATCCTATGAGGGATAAAATTTCTCATTCCGCAAAGAATCAAGTTTGTAATCATATCTGCACTGGAGTCTACGACACTATCGAGGAAGCATAGTAACCGGTTAAAGTCCCTGAAAAAACTGTTCAGACCGTCCCAGTTGGCTTTCTCGTATTGCCAAACGGTTCTTCTAGGATTTTTTTCTTTAACTGAGGTTTGCTGGCACGAGAAATTGGCAGATATGACACAATGGTCTGATGTGCCTAGAGGCGATAATACACTAACCGTGTATCTATCAGGATTAGAGGTAAGAAACAAGTCTAGGGTGTTGGCGGTTTGACCTGTAACGTCAGGGATTCGAGTTGGCTCATCGACAAGCTGAGTAAGATGATTTAGCTCAGCAATTTGATTGACTCAAAAACAAACTATCCATAAAAATGAGGACCTTCAAAAAAAAAATTGATTTTTTTCTCGTGTCATATTTCTAGCAATAACGCAATATTATAACCATTGGTACCGCACAAAAAATTATTTGCAAACAAATCTCGAAACAAAAAACAAAGCTGTTGAATGCTGTTTGTTTCAACTTAAAAGTAAATAAAGTACTTGCATCAGCAATTGAAACGATTGCTGCAAGTAAAACTTGCCCTGTGTGACGACCGAAAAGTTCTTGCAATAAAGTAATTGCTGCAAGTAATTTACTTTCGAGTAACTACTTGCGGAAATTAAAACTTGCCAGGTGTGACGACCCAAAAAAGTACTTGCTGCAAGTGATTTACTACCTTGCAAGTACTTGTCCAATAAACATGTCTAGTACCTGCAAGTACTTGCACGCAAGTGGCAAGTACTTGCCACTTGCAGGATTTCCGTCAGCAAGTTTTTTACTAGCTTCTAAGCGAACGTATGTTTTTCGATCAAAATAACCGAACAAATTGTCTTCATCTGCCTGGAAGTCTCTCATCAGTGTAGTAACTCAAGTACAAGAACGGGTTGGTCACACGGGTTGGTCACACCCAAATAATTTATCATCGATCAGCCGCATTTTATTGTTTCAAATGTTGCAATATAGAACAGAATCTTATCAAAGATAATATAACTTGTTATATTATCTTTGGTATAATATTAGGTAGATAGGTATCTTCATAAATATTACACACAATGTGTACCACTATGCTTATAATCATTCTCATAAAAATACACTTTCTATAATTTAAATATTTATACCTTTTTTGAATATAGGTACGCATATGGCTTATAGCCCAGGAAAATTAGACTTTCACTTCGAAAAAATTTCGACAAAGCTCACTTTTGGTAGAGACGTTTTGAAGTTTTAAGCATTTTCTGAAAAGCTCTGTAAATTTGGGCCGGGGCTTAATTTTTTTAGGGAGGGTTAAAGGGGGTGAAATTCAGTTTTTTCTTAATTTTCTTTTTAAGCTTCACCGTGTTTTTTAATATTATATAATTATCAATGGTATAAGCATAACAGAATAACAGCTATTATGCTTGATAATTCAGGGCAACTGATTTGTGACGTCATTGCGAGTGAATAATCTCAAATATTTTTTAGATGGTACAAAAAATTAAAAATAAGTTATTTATATTTTAAATTAAGTTTTTGCTTACTTATGTTTTGGAGCCTTCATCTCATTCACAACATTCCGAACTACCTCTACCTCATATTTTATACCAATTTAATACCTACCAATCATAACCATTTCACTCCACACTCATTTATTCATGAGTTAATTCCAATATTACAAAAAAATAAGTAATTTCCTTATAAGTTTTCAACGTTATTTCTTTTTTTATGTTTTCAATTTTATTCACTATGATTCACATGAATTGCTATTTCTAAATTACAATTTTTTCTATTTTTTAATGAATAATTTTCTAAAATACTACTTTTTCTTAGATTTTTAAAAACTACACATTTAATAAATTAATAAAAACATGACTGATTTTTTTTCCTACAAAGAATGCTTAGCTTAGCTAAAAATATCTACAGACACAACTTATACCAAAAATGTCTTACATGTGTAATTTAAAATAATAATTGTAGATAATATTTACAATTTTTGTTTTTTTTTTCTAAAATACTTCTTAGTATGAATCTTAATTTAAGCTTACTTAAAAAAAAAAAATATTTACAAACTATAACACGGTAGGATGCTTTTAGAGAGGAGAACAAACAAAAAAGGACAGTATTGAACTCCTAATTTAGCTTTGGTAGATTTTCATTTTTGTTTCTAACCTAGAACATCGGAATGTCCAAAAATTTTAAAATCTTTCGTAACCATTGAAATTGTTCACTTTAAAAGTTCAACTGTCTCGTAGAGATCTTGTCGATGGTAAGCCTTTTAGACCTTTTTCAAGTTTATCAGCGTCACCTGCTGAAAATCGATAATTTGTCGGAACTCGGGCCACATTCAAACTATTCCTCTTTTTGCTTCCCATGTCCGAGGAATTCGATCGGCTACCATTCTTCTTCGAAAGCTTCTCGTCACTTCCGTAGTTATCACAACAGTTATCATTGAGTCTTTCGTAGTCTTTCTTGGAACCTTTCCACGAAGGCCTTCGAATTGGTCCGTTTTGACCAGCATTTGATGGAACCACAACGGCAGGAATGGAAGACGTCGAAGATATGGAATTATTGCTACTACTACTCCCCGAGTTTCGTCGAGACGTCTTTGATTTGCTTTCCTTGATAATGGCCACTGATGTGGTTTCGATTTCTTGACTGATTGTCGGTAAGTCTTCTTGGGAGAGACTCTCCTCCAGTAGGGCTTCGGTGGAACGGCAGTTCTCAACATCTCGATAGTTGTCAGAGCTCCAATGGGTATTATTCGTTCGCTCGGGGGTTTCTTCGAGGAGGTATTCAGAACTAGGTCCGCCCTCAGGGGAATTGACTTCTTCGATGGTATTTAACGGGGAAACTTGCATCATTTGTTGCTGTTGAATCATTTCAATTTCAGTCTTTATCGTCGCCTCATATCCCAGGAGACCCAACACCAAACGTGGATTAGCAATGACGAACTTCTCGAAAGTTTGAAAGTCAATCTTAACCATGTCGGTTTGTGTTGAGCGGGTGATTTTTGACATTGAATCACTTGACCCGGATGTTCGTTGAACCTCTTCGACTTCACAGTGCCACATCTCAGCTGGATGTGATGAGCTGCGAACTAGAGATGCTTCACCAATAACCTGAGGAATCAGGATGTTATCAGAGATGTTAGGGATCGATCGGGCAGGGAGGAAATTACCCACCGCTAAGTCAGCTCGTGAAGCCATCCTAGAGTTAGTCATCTCCTGCAGGGCATGTATCGCATTGCGAACTTCCAGGCTGAGGAGGGCAACGTCATCATGCAGAGTGCTGACCTGGCAGTCGAGTTTTTCAATTGATCTCTTATTGGCAGGATTATCAGTTTCACTTTGGATGGGCTCAAGATTTAAGCCTTCCAACGAACCGAACTCAGCTCCGGGGGAATGAATGGTTACTGACCTCTGACGTTCGACGCGTTCTCGAAGGCCGGCCAACGAACGTCCGCGAGGTAGAAATTTCATACTTCGCGGGCTTCCGCCGGCTCCTATAAGAAGCGGCGACCTCATTGGCAGCGGTGAGGGTGTGGATGAACTACCATGATGCGGTGAGGCTACTACAACTGCATCACTATCCGGCTGATTTTCGTCATCCTCGCTAATTGATGGAAGTGGAAATGACGGGCCTATATCCGAGTCCTGGCACTCATAACCTTCTCGCAAATTAAAAGTTAGGTCGTGTTGGATGTCATTTGCAAATTGCTGTTGGTATTCAGGATACAAACGAAGGACTTCAACTAAGCCACCCATATGGACGCACTTTAAGTCACAGTAGGTAAGTGCCTGAAAAGAAAAATAAATAAAAAAAAGGTTAGCTTATATTCAGTGGAATACCTATATGTATGCTAGAGGACATTTACGAAAACATTGTAGGTACCGTTAAATATTCATTTTCATCGCAATTTAGTCCTGCAAACGTGGGAAAAAAAATAAAAATCCACAAGATTTATCTCAGAGTTCTTCAGGTTAATTAGGATAATTAATGGTGTTGTTTTCATATGACATAGGGCATGACATTGAGCTGTATGAAATATAAAACATTTTTAGCTTAACGCTTCATGTCCGTTAAATTTAAATCCCTTTATAAACCATTCCAAAAGGATGAAAGTCTGCATTTAGATAAGCAGGGGTTGGAAACATCTTGAATAAGCTGCCAGGTGATTTCATTTAACAATTTAATTAGGTTCATACTTAACTCCATTGTTAAATGACATAATTTTAAATTAAAATTATAATGCCCCAGGCAGCAGCTGCAGTAACTCTTTTACTCTCTAGGTATAATGTGATATTGGTGATGACAACCGAAAAAGTTTTTAAATTTAATGAACCTTTATACCAAAGTGGATTTTCTTAGTTTCTATGGACATTCGTGGTCATAGATAAACAATATAAAGATGGGAATCCTCGGCTGTCAAACTGATTTACCTACAAGCTCCGACAGTGGTGAATGTCATAAAGCTGCACTAGTAACCTTTACCACACTAACACTAATGCAACTTACTGATTTTCACCACAAATCGTCGTTTTTTTTTAAATTTGTCAGTTATTTTAAAAATCTCATGAGCCCCAATGGACATGTTCATAAAGTATACAGGTGAAGTGAATTTTTAAGTGCTCACTTCCCTTTACATAATTTTATTTTAAAATTACATTGGCTACCTTAATTCAAAACGTTCTAAGCTAATAAAAAAACATGTTGATGGTAATAAATAATTGAATAAATAAATGTTTGTTCATTGAACCATAGCGGGAGAAAATTTGTTTGTGAAATATGAAATTTCATAGAAGATACATACATATGTTAGCATTTTTACATCGAACTCGGAACGTGGTTTTCGCGAAAATATCGGCTTTGGAAAAAAATCTAATCGAAAACACAAGTTTTCACATAAATTTTTTTAAGCTTCAGGCTTTCGAAAAACATAAGTTTTATATAAAACCAGACGAAAACTTGTTGGAATTCAGAGATGAACGAAACAAACGTACCTTTAAGAAAGTTCAGTGCCTAGTAAAATCTCAAAAAAGAAACTGATTGGATGCTTTTATATGGATTATATTTATATAAAAATCACCATTTTACTTCCATAAGAGTGAAGAAAACAACAAAATGAAAAGAAAATTGTAAGTGGTTGGTGGAAGAAAAATTTTAATGTCAAACAAAAACGTATAGTGTAATGTTTGGTGTGAATGTTTTTTGAGTTCTTGAAAAGTTTTCGCCGAAAACTGGTTTTGGGGTTTGTTGTGAAAATCCTATTATAAATTATTATTATTATAAAATTTTATAATTTGTATTTCTTGCTGGAATATTTCCACAGATTTATAATCTCCGCAGAAACGAACTATCAAAATTAGTCTGGATAGTAATAGCTACGTTTTTTGCATGTCCATATGGACTTTGGGGGAAAAAACGACATTGGGACATTTCAACATTTGCCTTGGTCTGCCACTTTATATAACAATCAAACATGTGACATTTAATTGTTGTTTGTTCAATGTTAATTTTTTTTTACTTATTTATAGCACAAAGTGATATCCTTAAATTATTAACTTTGCGAAACTACGAAATTTCGATTTGGTTTGAATTTAATAAAATTAAATTAAAGATTTTTTTTCACTCATACATTGAACAAAAAAAAAGACTGGAAAACTATGCACAAAGCACCAAATTTTTTTAGTTCGCTTCCACCATTTTGTTTTTGCATACACGTCCACTTACGAAAAAGCGGTCGGTGAGCACTCTCCCGTCTGACGGGAGAAGTTAACGAAACTTAAACGAAGAGTACCACTTCGCGCGTCATATGGATTACTTGTTTTCGCCCGGTTTGGCTTCCGCCTATTCCAGTTCTACCTTAATTCTGAATTAATATTGTTGTTGTTGTATTTGACTAATAAATTGCTTTGTTTTGTTGTCGTTTTTTTTTGCGCAGACACAATTATTTTGAGTTACAAAAAACACAACTAATACAATCATAATAACTCGTTTAAGAAAATTGCACACTTTATCAAAATATGTTCAAATTTTACCAAATCAAATTTACCAATTCACCAAATCGGTGAATTAAAATTGGATTAACTTAGGTTAAATGATGGTGAAGTTCAAGTAAGTGATAGTGGAGAATCAGGGCCAGTTTGTTCACATTAGGTTAAATTTGAAGTAAGTAAGTCACAGAATCTGGTTAAATGCATCTAACTTACCAATATTGGCCAGTTAACGATTTATATAATTAACAATTCATTTTAATTGGAACGGCAAATCAGTCGGCTACAATGCGTTTTAAAAAATTATATTTAGGTAAATATATTGATGGTGCAGTCGTACCTTTCAATAATATTCCATTAAAAAAAGTGTGTTTGCACCCTCAAAACAAGAATTTTTAGAACACATCCCCTGAGGTGAATTCAGAAATGTCACGAGGTTTTTTTTGTTGAATTCAATGTAAAGTCGCTGCCGGAAATTTTTGATACAATTAAAAATATGACTCAAATTTTCTATCAAAATTATTTTTTGTTACTATTTAATAAAAACGAAAACATTTAGAACAAATATAAAACAATTAATAAAACAACGATGCAGAGTGGCAGACGCATAACAAAAAAAAATAGGTATATCAAAAGAGTTTGGAAAAAAAATAGTCTGTCAAAACAAATCAAATTCACCGCGTTAAGTTGTTGTTGCAATTCACATCAACAAAAACAACAATGTAAACAAATGGGTTTTGGAGAGTAAAACGTACGAAGGTTTCCCATCTTTACATTGTTTATCTATGTTCGTGATCATAGGGCATTTTTATTAATTTCCTGAAATAGAAAATCGAACTTTGTTTTAACTCATGTTAAAAGAGAAGAAAAAACTTCCCAAACAAAAGTTCATATTGGAAAATTGTCCTTCCTGTTTTTAAATGTAATTTATAATCGTAAGGTTTAAAGATTCACATAAGGAAACTATTTTCATGCAGCTTTTAATTAACTAAATTATGTACATTATTTAATTTTAACTGCTGCATCGGTTTTGCATTTTTTTTACAGAATATTGCTTCAGTAAATTGGAATTTCAAATATGAGAATTTCTGACAAAATAAAACAAATTCTGCCAACTGACTAGCCAGTTGGCAAGACACATTGACTGTCAAATTCCTATTCGTGTATTTGTTGTGACGTAGGCGGCATGCTTTACCGGTTTCTTACTGGCCAGCGTTTGGATGTTACTCCAAATGGAGTAAATCTACTCCGAATTTAGGGAAAAAATATAATTATTGAGATTTTCTGCTTTTCAAGATTAAATGCACTAAAAACGACCTGATGTCATGCAACAAAACTAGTAAATGAACAGAACGTTGCGAATGTTTTGCGTTGGCTCTAGAGAGCCTTTACTTATTTCTGTAAAAGCTCTCCTAAATCAACGCGAAGTGTTCAGAAGGAAATGAAAATTTCACCTGTCAGAATTAGTTTAGATAGCGTTAATTGAGAGCAACTAACTGGTGATTTTTTAGCTGGTTTGGTTTTGGCAACACTGGTTTTGACAGCTGACGTGTGTTTAGTACCTTGTGTCACTGTCAAACAGCTTCAGTTTGGTTTGCAATTTAACCATGGATCGTCTTACAAATGAACAACGCTTGCAAATTATTGAATTTTACTATCAAAATTCGTGCGCGGTTCGAAATGTTCATCGCGCGCTGCTTCCATTTTATGGTCGGCATTCTCGACCTTCTGAGCAGTCTATTCGCAAGATTGTGACCAAATTTCGCACCAAATTTACTTTGTTGGACATTAAACCACCAACACGTTTACGTACTGTGCGTAGTGAAGAAAATATTGCGGCCGTATCAGCTAGTGTGACAGAAGACCGCGAAATGTCGATTCGGCGCCGTTCCCAGCAGTTAGGCCTTTGTTACAGCACTACGTGGAAAATTTTGCGGAAGGATTTGGGCGTAAAGCCTTTTAAGATACAGCTGGTACAAGAACTAAAGCCAGCCGACCTACCACAACGCCGAATTTTTGGTGAATGGGCTCTTGGAAAGCTGGCCGAGGATCCGCTTTTTTATCGAAAGATTGTGTTCAGCGATGAGGCTCATTTTTGGTTGAATGGGTACGTAAATAAGCATAATTGCCGCATTTGGAGTGAAAATCAGCCAGAAGCATTGCAACAGCTACCAATGCATCCCGAAAAAGCCACTGTTTGGTGCGGTTTATGGGCCGGCGGCATTATTGGGCCATATTTCTTCAAAGATGATGCGAATCGCAGCGTTACTGTCAATGGTGAACGCTACCGAGCGATGATAACAAACTTTTTTTTGCCCGAAATGGAAGTTCTTGACTTGCATGATATGTGGTTTCAACAAGACGGTGCCACATGCCACACAGCACGCGAAACAATGGTGCAATTGCGAGGCGAGTTTGGTGAACAGTTAATTTCACGTTTCGGGCCGGTCAATTGGCGTGCGATTTGACACCATTAGATTATTTTTTGTGGGGGTATGTCAAGGCTAATGTCTAAAGGGACAAGCCCGCTTCGATTGACGCACTGGAAGCCAACATCCATGCATTCATTCGTGAGATACCGGCCGATATGTGTGAAAGAGTATGCCAAAATTGGACTCAGCGGATGGTAAATTGTATGTACCTGAGACGCAGCCGCGGTCAACATTTGCATGAAATTATCTTCAAACATTAAATTGCAAGGTTCAAACTATCGATTCAAATAAATATTTCATTCATTTTTTCGAATTTTTGTGTTTTTTTTTTTTTAAGTTCTAAACCTCTTAAAAAATCACCCATTACATTGACGTGATGTGAATTCACTAGAATATTTATTCACTTTGGTTTGGGAAAGCCTTACTACTTAATAATTCAATTACAACATTGTAAAAATCATGTTTGCATTTTTTTTACCATGGTTTGAGCTTATTTGAACCCCTTTTTTTGATTTTGAAAAAAAAACTTTGGCGAGACTATGGCGAGACAAAAGCGGGATGATGGACAAATATGCTCAATGCCAAAACCCACGTGTAAATGTCATGGCGAGACCAAAGTGAGATTTTAGCGAGAAAACCACGACATAGACTCCCATGTAAATGGGCTGGCGAGACCACAGCGAGACGACCTTTATGACCACTATACTGGAAACTACGTTTGGATGACCATGAGAGACATTAGTCGTTGTCTTCGTTTTTGCTAACTCGATTTCCAAAAACAAAGCAAGAAAATTACTTAAAATTTTTGGTTAAACTCGGTTAAAAAACTTTTAGTTTGATATCACTACTTGAAATTGAAGTGTCAAAAAAAGTGAATACTATAAAATTCAGTCTTTATCTGGATTTAACAACTTAAAGTGACCTCCGGAATGCAGTTTAAATCCAATTGGATTAATTGGATTAAACGAGTGAATGATATGGGCCTTAGCGAATTTATAAAACTTTGAGTTCCTTAGAACTGGACATATGGACTCTCCGATTCTTACTTTAGAAATATTTTGTGAAATAAAATGCGAGTCAATTTTAGTTTTGAGCCTATTTTTTCCAAATCTGCTCCGAAAAAGTTGGTAATGCCGAGCCCTGTTACTGACTGCTCCACTGGCTTCCCAACTGGCTTCGAAAAAAGCACGACAGTTGACGAGCCAGTTGCTCAGGCTTGTATGTGTTAGTAAACTAGAATTCAATCAAATCTATCTATTTATTGTAAAGCTAAATCAATAAATTTAATAGTAAACATGGTTCTTAACCAAATATCTACCGACTATACTTTACATTTACAAACAATAAAAAAATGCTTTGATTGGAAGGCTTATTTTGTAAGGAAATAAATTGTATGTACTAGAATGTTGATATGAACGATGAACCTATACAAATTCACTGCATAGATAATAATTGCAATTGTAAAAATCAACAGAACATCAGATGAATGCGAGCATTCAATTAATTGCTAAAGGTTTGTATTCACAGAGCTTAGCAAAAAATGTCTTACTTGTATACTGCGTTGCATAGCTATGTATGTTGAATAAGGCTTTCATAAAAAAAACATTGAAGATATACTCGTATGTATGGACGAGTATAAAGGAACAAATAAAAATTATTTGTATTTGAAAATACAAAGGCCAATATACTTTGAGTTGCTTCCAGCAATATTTATTCCATCAAGTCCTTTTATGTAAGATCCAATTAAACAAAATAAGCAAAAGCATAGCTCAGAGCTTCAAACGGGAAATTTAAAGTGCTTTGCTGTATTGATTTTAGAAAGCAAAAAAAAAACAAAAAACAAATTTCAATCGCTCACAAACATATAGTTGCGTTGCTATCATCAATATTTTTATGTATGAGCACAGGCCCGCTCCTAGCCCTTAAAATACCTGGGACAAGCTCAAAGAAGCTGCTTTTTTACTTCAAAAATATCAATACAGAATTAATAAAAAATCTAGTATTAAATTGTGTTACTTCCACCGTCCTTATACCGACTCAAAACCAGTATACCAACATTATTTCTGTAGGTTGTGTACGAATGACCAGCAAAAAAGGCGATTTAACCAGTCGATTTTCTTGCAAGTTAGAATTACAATTTTGATTACTAATTCATTAAGTTTTTACTTTGAACTTAGACAAAAAATAAGCTTCCTTGAAAGAAAGTCGAGAAAAGGATCGATCAGATCATACTCAAACTCAGATATAACTCAAACCATACATTCGTGTCTGAATTTTTAACACGAATTTAACAGTTATTAGATACTTAGAGAAATTTTACATTATGTTTAAAGCATTTTCTTCCGATCGCTTTATTTGATTGATGACAGTCCAAAGCAAGTGAAGCACGCTTTTAAACATCATTCCCTAAACTATGAACTGATCACAATATCGGCCGTTTTTGAAAACAAAGTCAATTTGGTCATCAGATAATCATCGTTTTTTTGACACAGATACTGCGTCATGACAAATAGTATGTGGCTGCCCTGTTTGCAGAAAATTTCTTTGATCAACCCCAGCGTTATCAGAAAAACAAATGTTGAAAGTGCCATTTTGGGCCACTGGGTGCCACCAATGGAAAAAGTGAACATTTTTTGACCTGTCCCTACATAATTTCGATTTTCGTTGTTGAAAAGATTTGATCTTTTTCTATTTTTTCATGTTTTATTAAAAAAAAAGTGAGATCTCAAGACAAAAAATGCATACATTCTCCTGTCAAACGTCAAATCGAAATTGGAGTATGGAGAGTTTTAAAATTATTTGTTTGTAAAGACGTAAGTTTGTGCTAAGTGTAAATTGCGTTTTTTTTGATACTACTCAAAATTATGCTCAAATGTTTCATTCAAAAGTGCAATTCTGGATTTAAAGATAAAACTATCTTTCAGATTTCAATTACAACGTAATTAAAAAGATTTTTTTTTACAGATGACAATGAGTTGTTGCTTTTGTGGGTTGAGTTCCAAGCTATTTTAAATATTTCCTTCATCACCCATTGAAGTTAATGTTGTAAGCGACGCAAGTGTTGCTTGAAAACATTCTAAGAAAAACCAATATCAAAGTGACATACATAAAGTTTTAGAGTGCCACAGAGCCATTTGAATGAAAAGGTGCCATAAGTGCATAATCGTGCCACATCTGCAACGCTGATCAACCCCAGTCAATTTACTTGAAAAAGCATTTGACTTACAAACACGCTCTCTGGCTTTTCAATATTTATCAACTGGATCGATTTTCTTACTGCTCAGTTACACTGTAGATGATCAGCTTTATTTATTAGATTTTTTAGGCGGTTGACTAGTTAGACATTTTCTTAAAAGTTCTTAATAGTAGGATACATGTCTTATTTAATTATAGAAAATGTCAAGTTAGACAAATCTTAGACAATCGATGCCCTTGTGCAAGTTAGACAACCTTAGGACAACAGTAAACGAAGTTTATTAATAACTTTTTGGAGTTGGATGGCTGTCTAAAGTTAGACAAAGTTTATGAATCTGACTGGATGTATTCAAACATGTGTGGCTTTAGCAAACTGGATTCTTGAACACAATTCTGACGCAGTAAAATTTGTATTTGCGTTTTCAAACAGAAGACTTTTGCAGTTTATTTTAAGAATATTCTGCAGACGCATTTTTTAAGCAGATGATGTATTAGATACTGCCATGACTTATCGACTTTTATATATCGAGTTTTGAAATCTAAAATCATAAAACGACGATCAAAGTACAAATTTTGGTTTTTGATCAGTCGGTTTTTGCAATTTTTAACAGAAGTTAATATTGATTCAAAATAGCTTTTTATGAAATTTAGTCCTACAAATTGGCGTTTCGTACGGTTTAATCACTTGAATTCATCAGTGACGTAGTGAGGGCCTTATCATACGCAATTTGTATTAAGTTCAGTTCAACTTACATGAATTCTTTTACAAAAATTAACTGTAAAATATATCCAATAAGATTAGAATTCCTACTCATTAAGCTGGAAATTTTTTTGCCCGGGGTTGGATATAGTTTACAGTGGATTTTTGTAAAAGAATTCATGTAAGTTGAACTGAACTTATTACAAATTGCGTATGATAAGGCCCTCACTACGTCACTGATGAATTAAAGTGATTAAGCCGTACGAAACGCCAATTTGTAGGACTAAAGGCCATAAAAAGCTATTTTGAATCAATAATTCAGCAAGTCCAACTTTAATGCTAAGTCTTCTACTTGGCTGATTTATTTCAGTAGTATATAGAATTTGTATTATAAAAAAAACCTTCTTCTAGAAGTTAATATTGTCAAAAGGCCCATTTAAAAGAAGATAAGTAAAACAAATTTTAATTTTGAATCAAAGCAAATAATTGTGCCACAAACCGCAAGATGAAGAAAGATGATTTTGGGAACGATTCCCGAACAAAACAAAAGAAAAGAAGAAAATGGGGTTTCTGAAGTCCCGTATTTCCGGGAAACAAAGAAGACACAAACGAAGGCCTATCGGAATAATAATTTTGCCCAATCTGCCAAGTGAAACTACAACGAATTTAAGTATTACAAATGAAAAGAAAACTTAATTTTTTTATGCGCTTCAAACGAAATCAATTTTTCCAGCAGTCGATCCGTTCAAAAAATATTTAAATCCTCACAAACAACTATACTTAATTTCCCTCAGTGGAAATTCCTTTTACTTTTTCTTAAAATTTCACCAGTTTTGAAAATAATTAAATTTGCAAATTATGACTCGGATTCGCTTATTCAGCCACGAGTTTTATGCAAGAACTCCGCCTATTGGCTGAAAGCCTGCCCTGTCGTTGAACCCAATCCACTCTCTCATTTTCAGTTTTTCTAGTGGAAGGGATCATTCACAATGGGGAGTAGCTCAATGAACGCATCCAGTCCACCTCCATCTTATTATACCACGCAAAAGTTAAAAGAAAAATAAATTTCACACGGTCAAAGTCCCCGTCCCAAACCGACCCAGACTAAGATCGAGAAAAATATCTTCAACGAACATACTTCCACCATTTGCTAATCTTAAATGGTGAGGAAGAATTCGATTTCTCACGTGAAGTTAAAATTTCCCCAACACCGTACACATTCGTGCAGATTTGGGGGAATTTGGGAATTAACTAACAAAATCATCTGTTAGAGTTGCTAGTATTGACTGACATCAGTCAAAATAAGATCGGATGTGGACTGTCTGTCACACATTTGGTTGGACAATGAACCTTCTGTTGCATGTCATCGGTGATGTAGACTGCATGTCACATACATTATCGTTGGGCAAGGAGCGAATTAAAAGTGGACCTTCTGTCTCACTTTGTGTTTAGTGATTTTCGCGGACCACCTGCCACACGATTATTTTTCGAATACCTGGTGGAGTTGGTTTTCCAAGATGCTTCAGGAGCAGGCCCCTGGCTGATGGACCAGGTTCACACTGAACTCTGTTAGCATTTTGGAGCCGCAACAAGAAGGGGAAACGTTAAAGAAAGGGATGAGTACGTGAAACTTGTTGGGGTAAAATATACCGCGACATGGTCTCTTAACTCCTAGAAATTTTTGATGCCGAGATTATGAATATTAACCTTATCGACATATCGTACTCAAATCCCTTTCAGTTGCTGGCCAATGTAATAGCAGTAATAATTCCTTAATTTTGTTCTACTCGGTCGCCTCGTGTCAGCCTTCACGACATGGTGGCGCCTTTCAAGGTACATGGCTAGTCATTTAGCACCCTTTACAACAGGGCACTTAGGGCAGTTACCCCTTTGCCCCACCCCTAGGCACGGCCCTGTATGTGGATTGCCTCACTTACTTGTCTCAATCCCATGTTCAAATAAAATGAAAGAATTGATTAGGTACATGAAATTTTTTTTGTGGTTTTTCGTTTTATTTTAAAATAAATGAATCATAAAAGAGAGCTTAATCTTATTATAACAATCTCCTTTTCCACGCAAATCAAATAAAAAGTATGTTTTCATTTAACATCAAAGGAAAGACCTTATAATTCTCACATATCCTTTCATGCATTTTATTCTAAAGGTTTTACTTTTAAAATCAATTAACTGAAAAAAAAATTACCTTCACATCACTACTGCTCCGCACCACGATGTCCTGGCCCGCACTGTTTGTTGTAGCTGTCATCTGTCCATTTGATGTTGCCACCAGATGCACGTTTATGTCACATCCAACAAGATCACCCTTGCCTTGAGTGAATGGAAAAATTAATTAAACAAAAAGCAAACAATTTACTGCCACAAAATACAATTATTTTTGTTTTTTTTTTTCAAAAAAGTTAAAAGTAAAAAAAAACAAACTGACAAAAAGTTTTTATATTTAGATAAAGTTATTATGATGAGTTTAACTCACCAAGGATTGCCACAACCATTTCGTCTTTGATAACTTCCATTGAACCATTGCACAAATAATAAATATAATTCAATGCATCTCCTCTGTGGATGAGAAATTCACCGGGTGCACAGAAATTCGTTTTAATATGCAACGATAGAAGTTTCAAACAGCCCTTGAATTATAAGAAAAATAAAATCATTATAAAATAAAAGTAATCTTTGAGTGAAGGTAAAACAAGATTAATTTTTTCAAATGTATCTATGGTTTGTGTTTGTATTTTTTGAGATTTACTTTCGTAATACCAAGTGCTTTTATCCAAATTGTTGAGGCATAATCTTGTTAAAGCAAGCGGTAGGTAGCTATATTGTAAGAATTATATTAAGGCATCTTAAATAAGTAAAACTTTAGGACCTATACATTAGGGTGAAGCGTCGTTGTATGGAGAAAAAAAAGTTGTATCAGTTTCGAGTACATCTAGTTTGTTGAATTGAAAAACGTTCTTAGCCTTCTGCCTTAGCTTAAATTTTTGACCATTTGGGAAAAAAAACGTTTTTTGTTAAAATTAAAGTTATTTCAAAAAATTGTAATACCTACAAACATAATGATTCTTCTTATAAAAAAAACATAAACTATCAGATGAAATCTTATATATGGCAAAACACAATCACCAACTTAAAAATAAAACTTAAAAGTTCATAATGATTAAATTAACAGTTTTTGTATGGTAAAATATAGGGAGCGGGTTGGAATACTGGTTTTCAAAATTCAGCTTTTTTTGTAAATTCTGTCTGTACAAAATTCAGCTTGACCAAAATTCTGTAAATGCAAAATTCTAAAAAAATCAAAGTTTTGCAGTTTATTACCGGTTATGGACTGCATGACTTTTATTTTCGGATTAATCTTGACTGAAACTTTCGACATCTACCTATACTTTATTTTCTGCTATCACTCACACAAAAATTGTGACATATTTACCAAGTTTAAAATTTTCTTTTCTTTTTTTAATTTGCCCCCATTTCTTACTGTATTTGACCTTCTTTGGGAAAAGAAGGTCATTTGCAGGTTGTTTATGAGCTTATATAACCCGCTTTTAATTTTTGAACCATGGTTTTTAGTCAGCTACTAAAAGCATCGACACTGTTTTATGTTCTTGGCTTTCCGTATTTAGCTTTCCATCATCAAAAACAGACCAAAACTCTGCCTTAAGATAGTATATATTTAGTTAATTTAAAATCATTTCAATTATGCATGTACTCATATTCTTACTTCGTTTAATTTAGTTTCATTACAAGAAATCTGTTTTTCAAAATTCTGTAATTAAAAATTCTGTAAATATGTTGTAAGAGAGAAATTTCTCGATTACAGAATTTTGAACAAAAATAATTTTTAAAGAACTGAGTTTTGGTCATGCAGAATTTTGTACAACCAGAATTTTGAAAAACAGAATTTTGACATGCAGAATTTGAAAGCAGAATAACGACCCTAAAGAATTTCGACCCCTTAAATATATGGCAAGCACATAAATAACAAAAAGGGATTGATCAGGGAGGCAACAATATATTTGACAAACTTAAACAGATTTTTAAAGAAGAAGAAAAGTTAAGTCAGACAATTTTTAAAATATTTATAAAAAAAAATCACTTCTCATTGCTAAATAACCTCAAAAAAAAGCTAGAAAGACGTATTTTTGTTATTTTCTAACGGAAATATCTCGAAAGCCCTAGCTGATGGCAGAAAACGAATAGCGTATTTAAATTAGGCTTCTAAAAACGTTTTAAGAAACAATCCCAATTTGGTAAAAAAAATTACACCTTTCGTTGCTATATAACCTCAAAAATAGCAACAACAAAAAATGTTTTTGTTGGTAATTTTCTAACGGTAATATCTAAAAACCAAAGTTGATGGTCAATAACAGCTTGGTGGATTAGAGTAAGTCTTCCAAAAACAATTAAAGAAACAATCATCACTGCCTGTACTAAAATTTTTACCGGTAGTTGTGGGCCTTTTAAAATATGTCAAAATATTTTTTTCTCTTAAATTTTTGAAAAAATTATTTCTATTTAAAAATCAGTTCAATATGCTTTTTGAAAGCTCAAGAAATATCAAGGGAGCCGATGGCATACCAGCCGAATTATTCCACCACGGCGGGCCAGCCTTACGTCAAGCAATTCATGATATCATAGTGCACGTATGGGAGCATGAAGAAATGCCAGAAGACTGGCGAAAAGGTATCATATGCCCCATACATAAGAAGGTAGATGTCACAACGTGCAGCAATTATAGAGGTATCACGTTCTTGAGTACCGCCTATAAGATACTCTCCTCTATCCTACAAGACCGGATAACCCCATACGCTAAAACAATCATCGGCCAATATCAGTGTGGTTTCATTCCAGGCAAATCAACAACTGATCGGATCTTTACCCTTAGGCAGGCGATGGAAAAATGTCTTGAATTCAACATTCCAACATACCATCTGTTTATAGACTTTAAGGCTGCCTATGATAGCATAGCCAGGGTAGAACTTTACAAAGCCATGAGAGAATTCGGCTTCCCAAATAAATTGACACCACTATGTAGGTTGACCATGACCAACGTAACAAGCCAAGTAAAAATAGCCGGATTGCCATCCAGACCAATCAACATCTTTAATGGACTCCGACAAGGGGATGGTTTGGCCTGCCTCCTCTTCAACCTGGCGTTGGAGAAAGCAATCCGTGACTCTGGCACGGCAACAAGAGGGACCATCGTCAACAGGTCCAGACAGATACTGGCTTACGCAGACGACATCGACATCATCGGAAGAACCGAACAAGCAGTACACGATTCCTTCATCCAGATCGAGCAGGCGGCACAAAATCTGGGGCTGCACATTAGTGAAGGTAAAACAAAGTACATGGTGGCGTCGAATGCGAGAAGAACAGTTGGCCAAACAATCAAGGTAGCGGAGCAGGAATTTGAAGTGGTGCAATCCATTAAATAACTTGGGTCAACAGTAGCAGCCGATAACAATATAAAAGAAGAAATGTGCGGGCGGCTTCTCAAATCCAACAGAGCCTACTACAGTCTGTCAAAGCTATTCAAATCTAGAAATCTAACCATAACTTCAAAACTGCTGCTGTACAGGACCATGGTCCTGCCAGTACTGATGTATGGATCCGAGACTTGGGTGCATAGCAAAAGGCACTGTGACTTCTTAGCCGCGTTCGAGAGAAAAGTCTTACGGAGAATTGTTGGCCCCATATGTGAGGAAGGACGATTCCGGAGACGGTACAACCATGAATTGTACGCAATCTACCTTGAAGCAGACATAGTGACAAAAATTAGGCTCGGTAGACTCCGGTGGTTAGGGCACCTAGCTCGAATGAGCGAAGAGGAACCTGCTCGGAAAGTCTTTTGTGGTACATTCTATGGTAGACGGCAGCGTGGTAGACCATGCTTGCGCTGGAGAGATGGCGTAGACCAGGACGCCCGAAGCCTCGGGGTGCGCAACTGGATGGCGTCGGCTCCGGGATAGGTGGAGAGACTTGTTGAAAGAGGCCAGGACCGGACCCCGGTTGTCAAGCCGATGATGATGAAGAAATATCAAGTATTTATATCAATAAAAAGAAAGAAATAAAAAAAATATGTAATTTTTATTTTTAATACTTTTTTCGATTTTTGTAGCCTCAGCCTGAAATATCAATTTTTCATCCACTACTAGTTGCTTTAAGGATTGCAACCGAGTGTAAAGTGCAACAACAAAACCATAAAGGAACTATTTTTTCCTCTTCCAAATGCAGTCCAGTCAGTAGACACAACAAAAATTTGTTAGTAACGTTAGAAAAGTGAATGTGTACTTATGACCCGTTTTAATAAATTCACCGAGAACAACTATAAAAAAAAGTTCCTATTTTAAAGATAATTGAATAGGCTCTGGACCTTTGGCACCATATATGGGAAATTTGATATTTGAGAATGCCATCTAATTGGTCAGGTCAGAAAAGGTTAACTAGTCCTAGATAACTTGTAATAAAGGCTTAAGGTTTCTCAAGGTCACTCAAGGTCACGCGTAATTTCTGGCAACTCATTTGAGGGACATTTAAAAAAAGTATAGCATCCGAAAGATCTGAAAAAAGGTCAACTATTTACAGTAATTGGTCAGCCACAGTTTTCTTTCTATGAATTTTCAAAATTCGTTTCAAGGTCACAAAAAAAACTTTTGGCACCTCATTTGGGTCATTCCAAGAGATTAGGTATGCCAATTGAAAGGCCACTTCATGGTCATAAAAATTCGGCTTATTTTAGTAATTGGTCAACCATTTATTTTTTATCTGAAGTCTTTAAAGCTTTCAAAAAATGGAAAATTTGCAAAAATTGTAAGCCATCTGAAGGATTTCTAGATCTATATAAAAGATCAGCTAGTTTTAGTAATTGGTCAGCTATAGATTCTATTTTACGGTTTTTTAATATTTCTTTTTTTCAAGATAAGGAACGTTTTTAGGCATAATTATAAAAATTCATAACAACTAATCTATGGCTGACCAATTACTGAAACAAGCTGACCTTTTATAAAGATCTAAATATCCCTCACATGGTGTACAATTTTTCCAAATCTATCATAAATGAGGCGCCAAAAATCGCTATGACCTTAAAAACTTTTAAAAATTCACTAAAAAAATCTATGGCTCACCATCTGAAACAAGCTGACCTTTTATGACCATTTTTTGGTCAATTTTTTGGAATGATCCAAATGAGGTACCAATTTTTTTTTTTTTTGTGACCTTGAAACGAATTTTGAAAATTCATAGAAAGAAAACTATGGCCGACCAATCACTGTAAATAGTTGACCTTTTATCACGATCTAGGGATTTTTCGGATGGTGTACTTTTTTTAGAAAATTCCCCTTAAATGAGGTGCCAGATACCACGCGTGACCTTGAGTGACCTTGAGAAACTTTAAGTCTTTATTACAAGTTATCTAGGGCTGACCAATTTCTAGGACTAGTTGACCTTTTGTCACCAATTACTGAGCGATTAGATGACATTCTCAAATATCAAATTTCCCATATATGAGGTGCCAATTGAATAACCTTTTTTTTTGTAAACAATATATTTGTATAGCATTTGTACCTTCTCAGTTACAGAGACAAACAAAACAAAATTGGGGTCATTTTCCTAATTTTGCAAAAACCTTGAACTGAGTTAGAGAGGTAACAAAACAATAAGGATGTTTTTTTTTTTTGGGATCAATGATGGCAAGCTTACTGCAAAAATAACAACCCTTACATAGTAATGACAGTCACTTTTTTCACGGAGATCGTATGGCCTTGTTTTTGGTATCATGTGACTTAGCACTTAAAAACTTCCTTAAAAACATATATCATATGCTTAGGTTTTTCCAAGGCTAATTTTTCTATTTAACACACCGAACTTCCCTCTTTTCCCCTAAAAAAAACACCCTTCCATGTGCAATATTTTGAAAAAACATTTATGATTCTTCATTTTCGTGGCATATGAAATTTTCTTACCAAGTTTCATAATGGGTCCAAAGTTTTCGTTTGCTTTGAAAAAATTTCTGTAATATTTTACCTGTACTAGATTGAAAGATTAAAAAATTACATTTTAGTATGATTTTTTTTATACTAAGCTGTTCATTTATTAAAAGTAAAGTAACTAATAAGTCTCATTTTATGAATTTGGTTTGTTGTAAAAAATAAGCATTGAAATAATGTCAATAAAAACAGAAAGATTTTCTTACTTTGAGCGACTATACCTCGATTGATTTTTGACAAAACTTTTTTGTTAATGAGCTATTTTTAAAGAAAATTTAATAATCTTTAAGATGGAGCACTGCTAAGTGCCCTATTGCACGACGACTTTAGAGTCATGACTTTTTTCAAAATTCAATGAGTGTGAAGATGAGATCAGATGTTTTTTCTCGTTCGCACTTATTAAATTTCAAAAAAAAAAAGTCATGACTCTAGAGTCGTCGTGTAATAGGGCACCAATGCCCATCTCTGCTCCAAAAAGGATTTATAGGTGAAAAAGAAAATAAGGGAATTGATTTTTCACATTTTTATGAAACTTTATGGAACAAATTTTTTAAATTATTTATAAATTTATTTTTCTACACAAAAGATTTGTAGCATTATCTCGAAACTTTGCTTCGTTTGAGCAAAAAACCAAAAGGGTGCTTTTGCACCTCTCTCTCAAAATTGCACCTTCTAAATTAATAGCACTCCACGGTTTTCTCATCTTCAATAGTTCATTAAATGATTTTTGCAATTAAAATACTATTTGCTAAGTGGCCTGTTTTTTCGGGTATATTCAATAGCCTACTTGTAAATAAAAATCAGGGCTGTCACACCTGCTCCTTTCTTCAAGGTGGCTTAGAATTTTAAAGCTCAACAAATTAAAAAAAAAAATTGTACCGGATCAGGAAATGATAGAAAAATATCCACATCCTCCCTAAACTTTGATTTTGTAACAATTTGTTGTTGTAACAATAATTATTTTTTTTGTAAACATTTTCTTTCAGAGAGGAGAATGGAAGAGGATTGCTACGTCTATGTGGGACCTCATGATTTCTCTAGAGTATTAATGAAATAAAACTCCATTTGCAAAAATTATGGCAGTAAACATTCCAACATTACTTTTAGCTAACATTTTTCGTTTATCCTTGCACTAGGATTCCAACTAACGAGACGGTTATCAATTTGGGTTATGATTTTTGTCATCGACATTGAGATGCCATCACATTCAAATTATTGAAACCTTGAATTTGAAATAAACTATTGAAATTGACTTGTCAAATCTTTAATTTAAGTTTCTTCTCAGCTAGAAGTTCAAAAAGCGTTTGAAAATGTATCCCTGGAATGTGAGCTGAAAAATTATTGATGAAAGTGTAAAGTCAGTAATATATACAGATGACGCACGTTTGTCATCTTCTTTGTTTTATCAATTTCAAAAACTATATCTATAATATCCACAGCAACACATGGTCTCATATTATGTGTTCACGATGTAGCTGCTAATCAAGAACAAGTCAACAACCACGTTTCTGTACTTCATGGCATCTGTGTTTGTGTCAACGAGTTATACACATGATTGCTACCGGAAGGAATGGTAAAAATACTCGTATCCGCGAACAGAAAAATAAAAAAATAAAAGATATATCTACCTACCTACAGAATTTCTGTTTTCATTTGTGTTCAATTTACCTGCGAAGCTGCTTCAAAAATTGGCAACTGAAGTATTTCCCGATGTAGGTGCATGGAAACATCTCCCCGGAGCTCCTCCGGAAATTCACGAAGTGTCTGTAAGCAAAAAGGATAAAATTGGATACAAAATTATTGATGACATAATATACTCGTAAATAAGAGAGTGAAATTGTTCAATTTTGTTTCATAAATGTAAACGATTATGCATGGATGTATATTTCTGAGAAATAAGTTGGGAATTTTTTTTTGGATCTTGAATTCAGATTTTTCAAAATATCTTGAGTGAGTTTTGTCGCTGTAAGGAAAAAATTGTTTTTAGGTAAGAGTATTTAAGTACAACAAGACCGACAAAAATTCGATAGGAAAAATTGTTATATATCAATCAATACAGAGCCTGAAGTTTTTTTGTTTATGTGCCTAGACCTTCTTGTACATGCATATACCAATGTATCCTATATGTATCCATCAGTCATTTAAGACTGATAACCTATATGTATGAAAGTTCACCTTTTGAACTACACGAGAAATTGATTTTTGCCTTATTAAGAGTAACAAAAGCATTGTATATGGAATCTTGATTCTAGATTCCTTATACAATGACAAAAGTACAAACTTTGCTCTCATAACAGCTTCAAACTAGTTTTGATTTTTTCTTCCAAGAATTGTATTCATGAAAACTTGAATTTTACGATGCGATGATAGAAAACTGTATAAAACTTTAACCTGAACTTATTTTTGCCTTTTTTTTAAAAGTTCTTAAGGGGGTTTTCTAGAGGGTAAATTGGAAGTCTTTTAAACTAAAAAATTAACTGTATAGGTACCTCACATAATGGGATGTTTGTTTTTCTTGGAAATTTATCAACAAATTTTGTAGCAATATTTTTTTTTTAGTAAGGAATGGCCCTTCATCATTTCCAGGAAAGTATTTTTATGCAAAATTTTCATTTTCATGTCAACTTATTATAGACCGCAACTTTTCTACACTACCAAGCCAAAGTGTTATAGGCCGAATCTGTAGAAATTATTTTGAAATGAAGGAGTTCTTTCATTGAACGGAGAAAAATTATTATTCAAGTGATTATTATGAAAATTGGTTTGGGATATTTGCTATATGTATTTAATTGAGAAGATGAAAATTCGATTTATATGAACACTATGTACAATCACCAGTTTGCTCGCAAAATCCTACCTTTTAAGACAGGCGCGGATACAGGGGAAGGGCAATGGGTGCAATTGCCCTCTCCCAATGGGTGCAATTGCCCTCCCCCCCTGAGCAGAAACGAACCAAGCATAAAATATTCATTCATTAAAATGTCATCAAAAAGAAATTATTTAAAGATACTAAAACAACCGATCTATCTCGCCTCTCCCAGATGTGAAGTGGAAAAAAATTCCGATTGATCGAGCGATTGTAAGGCATATAACGTCGGTTTTATAACGTCCAATCTTCAACTATAAAGTCTTTAATTTAAAGATAAATGTCAAGCTACATTCCTCTGTAAATTTTTTTTGAGAATAGTCAAGGAAGGCACGTAACCATCACTTTTAAGTGAGAAAAAAATCTCACCTGAACACTGAGATTTCTTAAAGAGATTACTGAGACGAAAATTCTTTGGATTCATTTCTGCTAAAACAGATTTTCATTTGACAGACAAATTACAATTTCTGGTCGATTTGCAAATGCTAAAATCGATACGAAAAATAAAGGTGGAATTGTAATAAAAATGAAAATACCTTGAATTTACTATTATTTTTCATTCATTTCATAAAATTTTGAGCTTAAATATTTTAATATTTTAAGAAAAGTTGACATTTTGTTTACAGAATTTAAGTACGAGAATTATAACACATGTTTTTTTATATAATTCAACGGAGAATCTTGTCCCACCAAAGCTTTCCGCCTCCGTCATCTTGACATTGAGTGCTCAGTGAGATTTAAGTTGGTGAGACGTGCCTTTATTTTATACTAGAGAGCAGATTGAGTCCCACTTTGATCTTATTTCACTTTTTCAAAGGCAAATGTGAATGAAAAACAACATAGATTCGAAAAACAATGTTCCAAAAAGTTAATGCCCCAACCCTCCTCTACAAATATGTAAGTGTTTTTTTTTATAGTTAAATGTAACGCGGAAGGCAGAGGGAAGAGAAGTTTAATTTGTTTTAAAATTTCTAACTTTGCCTTAAATGCTCAGATGAATAAGATTAAGATCTTTAAATAAATTCAAAAGGGCAAACAACTTTTTTGTATAAAATTTTTTTTTTTATTTTCCCGTGGGTAGGTGCAAGACCTTCATATCAGGCTCTATGAGGACCGAAAAACGCGTGCTCATAGAAGTGTGAGATTCTTACTAAACTAAAACCACCTCCACTTCCCGATTGCAACTAAGTTGAAACTTATCTAGCAATTTATTTTTAACGAAGTTAAGTAACGTGTTGCAGGTTACTCTCCGGTGAAAGTTCCTGCTTAATCCGCGATTTTAAAGCGGTTTTCTGTTCACCGCACCAATTCGGAAGGTTTTGTTCTTCGAAGACGGCGTACTGAATTCGACTCGTCAAGAATGTCAATAATCGTTGAATTAGCGTGTTCTACTAGTCGATTTCTATGTTTTCGGGCGAAACTTTTTATTTCCTCCCGGACCGTAGGAATAATGAGATCCCTGTGAAGATCTTCGTTTCTTATATACCACTGAGCATTTACAAATGACTTAAGCAATTTATTTTCAAACGTTTGCAAGTTATTTAAGTTGTATACCATAAGTCCAAACAGGTTTAAGTACCTGCCTGGATAAAATAAATTTATTTTCAATACTAAGCTTTGAACCAGTTCATATCTCTTAATTTACTTTTTAGTTCTTCGCATTTCTTTTTCACGTGCGGCTTCCATTTTAATTTCGCGTCTAGAGTCATTCCCAAATATTTTGCCTCATTTGCAAATGGAACACGAGCGGTATTAAGAAGGACGGGTAATCTATTTATTTTTTTATACGTAAAGTCCACGTGGACTGACTTTTGTTCATTGAGCGCTATTCGCCATGTTTTCGTCCACTCATTAACATTATTAAGAGCATTTTGTAATTTAATTGTAGCTTCGCTAATCGTTTTGCCTACTGCTAGTATTGCAGTATCATCAGCAAACGTGGCTACAATAGTGTCATCTGTTTGAGGTATATCGCGTGTAAATAAAAGGTACAGAACTGGACCTAATACACTTCCTTGTGGTACCCTATTTCTTTGAAATCAGAATAATCATTTCCGTGTCTACACGAAAAAGTCTTTCATTTAGATATCCGTTTAGAATGTTGTAAAGTCCTTCAGGCAGAACTTTGACGCCTTCCTGCCACACCTTGTCAAACGCCTGCGACACGTCCAAAAAGAAAGTCGAACAGATTTTCTTTTCTTCAAGAGCTCTCTCAATTACGTCAGTAATTCTATGCACTTGATCAATTGTCGAATGCTTTCTTCTAAATCCGAACTGATGTTCAGGTATTAATTGTTTCTCTTCTATTATCGGTTGCAGGCGCAGGAGTGGTATTCTTTCAAAAACTTATGATATAATAGGAAGAAGCGAAATCGGCCTGTAAGACTTCTTTTCGTGAGATGGTTTGCCAGGTTTCAATACCATTATGACTTCCGCAACTTTCCATTGGCTCGGAACATATTCTAACCCTAGAGCGGCATTTATTATGTAAAGGAGGGTAATAAACCCTTTACGAGGGAGCATTTTTAAAATCTCTGCTTTACTAAGTCATATCCTGGAGCTTTGTTGGACTTAAGCTTCTTAATTTCTCCTTTTAATTCGGCAAGTGTAGCATTTCTCGTTATGTAGCTTTCATTTGAGGTAAAATTCATATTAATATTTTCGTTGAGTTCTTGCCCATCGAACGGCTTAAATGTTTCCTCTAAGTAATCAGCGAATACCGTCGCTATTTCTTTGTCACTTTTAGCCCATTCACTTTGGCTTTTCTTAATAATAAAATACAAATTATTGAGAAATAGGTACCACAAAATTTCATACTAAAAAGATGCGTATCCATTTGACAGTACTTTCACTAGAAAACTCTTGAGTCTTCCTTTCTGGTGAGCTAATTTCATGAATGCTTGCGAGTTTAATACTCTAGAGTTTGTCTTAGTTGACTATTTTGCGATTCACTAAATCGAGCGTCTACTGTATTCGTGAAAATTTTGTTTCACCTTCATGGATAAGTTTTAGGAACTTCCTTACTATTCATCAACAAATCAAACAAAATTTATTTCATCGAATATTTTAGAAACTAAAGGTTTTCGACCATTTACTTGGTTTCATGTTCATTTGTTTGTTGCCTGTGCTTGATTGTTAACGACATGGTGGCCAGTCAATTTTGGTTGCAACCACATTACGTCAACGTATACATTCTCTGGCTTCTGAATATTTTTTTGTTCCGTCAACTCGATTTTCTTACGGTGCGGTGAAATTGCACAGTAGATGATATTTTCAAACATGTGACTTTAGCAAACTGCATTATCGAACACAGAGCTTTTGCAGTTAATCTCTTATTTGCTTTTTGAATAGAAGACTTTTTCAGGGAACATTCTGCAAATGCATTTCTGACTCAGATCACGGCCTTTAACTTGTCCTTGGCCACAGAATCTTATCTCAGCAATGGCTGAAACTTTTACTCGAACTCGAACGTTATGTGTGGGAATAGGAACATACCGATGTACTATTATTCTTTCCGTTGCTACGAAGATCTATAGGGAATTCAAAAACGCTGTTAAGACACTCTGTTACTCCCACAAACTGCATAACTTCATTTGACGAAGTTCAGATGTGTGCAGATATAAAAGAGGTAATTAGCGCGTTCTTCAAATTTTGAGTAGCATAAAAAGTACTCCAATTGTCTGTAGGTCTTATCAAGATTATGGAAACTCTGGAAGCAATTTCGCATTAGTGTTACCAAAAATACACCAACTTTTTTTTTGTGAAGAATGATTTAAAAAAAAAATTATATTTATCGAGAAATTAAGAAAAAACTGAAATGTACCCCCGTTAACCCCCCCCCCCCCCCAAAAAAAAAGCCCTGGTCCAAAAGAAAGTCTAGTTTGTATGGGCTATTAGTTAATGTGCAAATTAACGTTAAAGTGTGACATTGAGATATCGTGGCACTTTCAGTGGTGGATCCAGGGGGGGCTATAGGGACTGAAGCCCCCCACAGCCAAGCCGATTCTTTAAATAAATTCAACAGCTAAACAAGTTACATTACGATGTTTCAATTTTGTATTTACTTTTGAGTCCTTAATTTTTTAAATCACTTGTAGTCCAGTCAATTTGTGCTCAAAAAGGCTCTTAGAAAGCAAATTATGGGACGTTTTCATTTTGCCCCGCTTTTATGTTTTCGGGGGTGCTAAATCCGAATCTGAGATTTGAGACTAACATTTCGTGACGCAACATGCAAAAAATGATACAAAAATGAATTTTCGGGGAGTTCTTCACTAATGGCTCGAAATTAAGAAAATAAAAAATTTTCACATAAAATATTTACTTAGTGCTTTGGAGTGGATTTTCAAAAACAGTAAAAATACGTCAATATTCAACTAGCGTTTTAGTCCAAATGGATTATCGCAGAAAAAAAACCTTAAACAGAGATTTATTGGAAATTATGTATACTTTTAATGGTACTTTGATGTAGTTTTCGAATAACTGGTATTTTTCGAGCCATTAGTCAAAAACTCCCAGAAAATACATTTATGCATCATTTTTTGCATGCTGAATCACGAGATTTGAGTCGCAAACCTCAGATTCGGATTTAGCACCCCCAAAAACATAAAAGAGGGCAAAATTAAAACTACCCCATTATTTGCTCTCTAAAAGCCTTTTTGAGCACAAATTGATTGGACTAAAAATGCACAATAAAACTTTGAATTCTTAAAATATCGGTAATAACTGATAGAATAATTTTCAAAAATATTATTATTATTATTATATTTTTTTATACTCCAAAAAATAATTCTGTTAGTTTATTAGTAAATTATTTTGCTATTAATTTAAAAAAAAAAAATGTTCTACCAAACATCAGCTTAATTTATTGCAAACTCTTTTTTTCCGTTTTGATTTCCTAAACGTTCATGTCCCGATTCTTAGGTTTATTCCTAAGTATATATATTAATGGAGATCCAACCGAGAATAACCCTACAGAAACAGCTGCTACTTCTATGGTTTCATGAACCAGAGGGGTTTAAAGATCCTTGCCCCTAAAGGTCTCTACTATAGCGTTTACACCGCCAGTTCTGCTTTACGGCCAACGATAAGTGTTGAACGATACGCAGTAAAGGGAACTGGTATTGAATATTACTCTGTCGAAAATTTTGTTCAATATCATACATTTTTTTTTTTTTTTTATTCAAAATTCCTTTTTTGTTATGAACCCATTTCTTTTTTTCTCTTGGAAAGGGCCCTGATAAATGAAGGCTTATCTGAAAAATAATTTTTCTGTTTAGCTGATTCCAATTATTTTAATTCATAATCTCCAACCCGAATTCATAATATTCCTACCAGAAAACAAAATGCAAATTACCATCAACCTGAATTAATTCCACCGTAACACTTTGTTTTTACGCATTTTAAACAAACACGTAATAAAATATACCCCGGATATGGATTATCCTTTCCCTTAAAAAAAAAGGATACGATACGGTATGACTTGTGCTTTAATTCAAATTAAAAAAATATACTAATTTAAAAAAAAAAAAAACAAAAATTAAACCACTTACCTCATAAATATCAATTCCATGGTTGAGGGACCAGCTTGTTTGGAAATAGTCCTCTATCCGTTGTTTCAGTTCCTTCGGCATCTGTTTTATACAAAAAAAAGGCAAACAAAAATATAATTTCAGTTGAATAGATGACAACAGAAAAAAAAAATACGAAGTTATATCTATCAGCTTAGCATAAATCGTGTAAGTTTTCAAGTGGAAGAAATACTTTTTCCTTTTCCTTCGGGTTTTTCCACAAAAAAAAAAGAAAATGAGAAGAAAATTCTTTAAATCGTATTAAGACTTGCAACCTACTTTTTCATTTGAAAACAAAACTTTTGGAGCAAATTTAATAAATGTTATTTAATTTTGTTTCCTCAAATAAAAATATACCAAATGTATCTTGTATCTACAACATAGAATATTCATAATGTATATGAAAAATACAGGAAAGGAAAAGGAAAAATATCTTAATGTAAAACAAATGTATCTTTTTGGTCACCCATGCAAGAACTTGCCACATCAGGCGACAATTTTCACACCCAGCTCGCCTCATATCTGGGACAAGTACTTAGAAAAAGGATACATTATAACTATTATATATATGTGTAGCTACCTATACCTTCTTTGGAAAGAACGACATATACGTGTCATTCTGAATCCCGATTAAACAAAGCCACCAGCACCACTACTTGAATGATAAAAAATATGTAGCCTCTGATGTAATTTATACATTTTTTGAGCCCCATATGCAATAATGGAAGTAGGTACTCCATGTCGGGCTGAGGATGACGATACCGGGTTGGCTTGTTTGTGTATCTGGAAATGTGGAGTGGGAGTCCTCCGGAGGTATACCTACATATATATCTCTTCTAACTCTGTGTACGAGTATATATGCTAAACCAGGTCAACTCTATCACACTGATTCGTGCTGCACTCGTGTCTCATCGTTTGAAGCGGAAAATTAAAATGATGCGCTTCATAAAACGCTTTCTGTGTATAAAATTGATTGTGGTGGCGATGGCGATGGCAATGGCATATAGCGTGGCGGTACATTGGATATAGTAGCATTATGGGGGTATAACGGTATATACTAAATAGTGTGTATCCTTGTGACGTGTAACTATTTTTAAAAGCGACTTACCAGTGCAGGCGAGTTGGTATATTCCCGTTTAAGGTTGTGCGAGTTCATAATTCTAATGCAATTGCCCATACGTACCTGATGCAGGGCAATGAAGTCCTTTAGATCTCTCCATTTGCTCTCATATAGTGAACGTCTAGAGTACATCCTTTGTATAATTGCGGTCACATTACCAAAGACAACGGCATGCATTAGAGCTGTTATAGAAAAGACAAAAAAAAAATGGAATGATGAAAGAGTCTATGTGTAGGTAGTACTTGTAGTGTAGTTGCTGTGTTGAAATCCTGAACAAGGAGTCAGCATTGTTTCAACTCCCCTCCTTCATACTAATACTTACCGTTTTCAAAACAACGAGTATTGTGTAGGTTATAAATCCTTTAATGCTTACCTCCAATTAACATCATCAAAATGGTAAAGACTTTTTCGGCTGTTGTGTTGGCGGAAACATTACCAAAGCCAACCGATGTGAGACTCGTGAATGTAAAGTAGAGAGCTGTTGAGTAGGCTTCAGCATTTGTAATGTTGGAAATTGGGATTTTTAAACGTTCTGAAAGACTGTGCATCCAACCTGGCATGAAATAGAGACGACATTTTTATAAATCCTTTAAACCTTAAAGAGCTTTTTTTTTGTTGCATAGGTAACTATAAGTAATGTGTGTACAGTAGGTAAATAGGATATTGACGTTTTTTTTTTTGATTGCAGAAATAGACAGTTTCAGTTATGAAAAAAGACAAAGCTGTGTGACAATAAAGAGTCTTTGTTTGCAGATTCCACCTACTTTGAATTTTTTCTTTTTGTCGTTTTACTTTGAGAAAAAACATGTTTGTTGAATTTACAAAATGTAGGAGAGCCATAAATGAAGTGACGCACTTTAATTTTTTTTTTTTTGTACAGAAAAGAAATTTCAAGCTTTTGTGCCATCATTTTTATCTACTTAATTTTAAATTGAACTGTTCAGTATTTGAATCATATTGCATCTACCAGGTTCCTGTCTACATAAAAATAGAAAATTAATGAGGTAATTAAAATACGAATGGATTTTTGTTTTATGAAATTGGTATAAATTATTTGCTAGTATCTTATTATTGGTCAAATGATTGTTGGGAGTTGTATACAAAGTGGGTAGTTATACTGATCGGCGTCAACTTGGCGATGCTCACTACACGAAAATTATGCTTATGTGCGTTGGACTCGTACCGAAGATCTGGGGTGGAATTACCACTTCAGTGAACGAGTAACCACTTCAAATTTTGGTATTTTATAGAAATTTCAGAGGGCTATGACCTCTTCTTAGATCATTCTGCCGTCGTACTCACTATGACTAAAAGCCTTGTTAAAATTGAAAAACCACCCAGGTTAACAAACAGTAAAACCAACTGGGATGGATTTAAAAAAGATAAGACAACGTTGAGTTAAGGGTATCATAACAAACGCCTCTTGAGCTTGAAGACGCAGTAGATACCTTTGTTCATATAATACAAAAAGCAGCTTGGGATAACACATCTTATCAAAGGCTAATGCCTCGCCTTAAAGATATTAAATATCCGCAAGAAATAAAAGATTTAGTGAAAGAGAAACGAAAAGCACGTAAAAAATGGCAGCAAACCCGTGCTCCTCAACACAAAGCTCATTTAAATCGCTTGAGTAATATGCTTAAAACGGCGATATCAGATTTCAAAAACCTTGAAGTTGGAAATTACCTTGAAGGCTTGACAGCGGCGAAAGAATCCAACTACTCACTTTGGAAAGCTATAAAAACAACGAAAAAACCAAAGCTTCCAGTGCCCCAATTAAGAAAAGCCAAAATGAATGGGCTAAAAGTGACAAAGAAAAAGCGACGGTATTCGCCGATTACTTAGAGGAAACATTTAAGCCGTTCGATGGGCAAGAACTCAACGAAAATATTAATATGAATTTTACCTCAAATGAAAGCTACATAACGAGAAATGCTACACTTGCCGAATTAAAAAGAGAAATAAAGAAGCTTAAGTCCAACAAAGCTCCAGGATATGACTTAATAACGGCAGAGATTTTTAAAATGCTCCTCGTAAAGGGTTTATTAACCTCCTTTACATAATAAGTGCCGCCCTAAGGTTAGAATATGTTCCGAGCCAATGGAAAGTTGCGGAAGTCATAATGGTATTGAAACTTGGCAAACCATCTCACGAAAAGAACTCTTACAGGCCGATTTCGATTCTTCCTATTACATCAAAAGTTTTTGAAAGAATACTACTCCTGCGCCTGCAACCGATAATAGAAGAGAAACAATTAATACCTGAACATCAGTTCGGATTTAGAAGCAAGCATTCGACAATTGATCAAGTGCATAAAATTACTGACGTTATTGAGAGAGCTCTTGAAGAAAAGAAAATCTGTTAGACTGTCTTTTTGGACGTGTCGCAGGCGTTTGACAAGGTGTGGCACGAAGGCCTCAAATTGAAATTAAGACAAGTTCTGCCTGAAGGACTTTACAAAATTCTAAACGGATATCTAAATGAAAGACTTTTTCGTGTAAGGCACGGATATGACTATTCTGATTTCAAAGAAATAGTGGCTGGGTTACCACAAGGAAGTGTACTAGGTCCAGTTCTGTACCTTTTATTTACACGCGATATACCTCAAACAGATGACACTATTGTAGCCACGTTTGCTGATGATACTGCAATACTAGCAGTAGGCAAAACGATTAGCGAAGCTACAATTAAATTACAAAATGCTCTTAATAATGTTAATGAGTGGACGAAAACATGGCGAGTAGCGCTCAATAAACAAAAGTCAGTCCACGTGGACTTTACGTATAAAAAAATAAATAGATTACCCGTCTTTCTTAATACCGCTCGTGTTCCATTTGCAAATGAGGCTAAATATCTGGGAATGACTCTGGGCGCGAAATTAAAATGGTAGCCACACGTGAAAAAGAAATGCGAAGAACTTAAAAGCAAATTAAGAGATATGAACTGGTTACTCGGTAAATATTCAAAGCTTAGTATTAAAAATAAATTGATTTTATACTGACAGGTACTTAAACCTGTTTGGACTTATGGTATAAAACTTTGGGGTTGTTCCTGCGATACAAATTAAGTAACTTACAAACGTTTGGAAATAAATTGCTTAAGTCATTTGTAAATGCTCCGTGGTATATAATAAACGAAGATCTTCATAGGGATCTCGGGACTCCTACGGTGCGGGAGGAAATAAAAAGTTTCGCGCGAAAACATAGAAATCGACTATTAGAATACGCTAATTCAACGATTATTGACATTCTTGACGAGTCGAATTTAGTGCGCCGTCTGCGAAGAACAAAACCTTCCGACTTGGGGCGGTGAACAGAAAACCGCTTTAAAATCGCGGATTAAGCAGAAAATTTCACCGAAAATTAACCTGCAACACGTTACTTAACTTCGTTAAAAATAAATTGCTAAATAAGTTTCAACTTAGTTGCAATCGGGAAGTGGAGGTGGTTTTAGTGTAGTAAGAATCTCACACTTCTATGAGCACGCGTTTTTCGGTCCTCATAGAGCCTGAATAGCAGGTTTTGCACCTACCCACTGGAAAATAACCACAAAAAAAAAAAAAAAATGTTGGTATACTTGATTGCTCGAAACGTGAGCGGTAATGCCAAACTCACATAATTCAGTCACGTATTACTCGATAATTGATGCGGTAACTCGGCCCCAGGGCTCCATGCCCAGCTACTATTACTTAACTCTAAAGTATTCAAGAGTACCTATACTTGGCATGAAAAAGTGTTTTTCATCTAGCCGTTCGGACTCGGCAAAAAGTTGTTGGTCCCCTCCATTCCTCCCAACAGCACACCCAGGAATAATTGAGGGTTATATGTAACTCATTTAGCTCTGGTTTTCCATCAGCTGTTGCCTCACCATGTTTATTAATTTATAAATGATGAAAGACTACAATTGTAAAAATGCGGATTCATAGTGGAAAATCGGTAAAGAAGAACAGAACTTTTGTAGCCTACCAGGAGTACGATGCATACATTTAGTTTGAGGACTTCAATGCTTAAATTAAAAAGGAAGATAGTTTCGGATCAATGGAGTAACTCTCTGTCTTCTTTAGGGACTAACTATAGAGAGTTTGACCTATGACAACAATTGTTTAAAACTGCAACCTAAATATTTTTTGTATACACTCACTTTTTCCATCAACCAATAGACATAGAAATAAATCGTAAGAATTTTACGTTAAATTTTACACCTGCTTGATACGCGTGTTAAGGTAGGCTTACAATCGATTATTGGTTCAATCAAAAAAAGGCAATTATTGATGTGAATTACAAAATTGTAGTAAAAAATTAATACATTTGGTTGCGCAACAGCTCGTGGAGAACTAGGGCCTAGTGACTTACAACTCTCAACCATTATTTTGTGCATGTTATTGGCAGGAATGGAGGGGACCTACAATGTTTTCCGAATGGTCCGAATGGCTAGATGAGAAGTACTTATTCATGACAAGTATACTCTTGGAGGATTTGTCAGTACCTCGGAAAAACATTTCTGTATTTAAGGTGGCAGCGGCTGAGAATCGAACCCATACCTTCGGCATAATAATCCAACGCACTAACCATCATGCCGCGAGGTACTACACAAAATTGTAGTATATAATTATATTTGTATGAAAGCTGGAATTGAAAATTGCCTTTGACTATACTTTTCAAAATAATCACAACTTTTCTTTGCATTATTTATTTATTTCTAAAATATTTCTATTAAATTTCAAAGCCTACTAGTTTTAAAATCAGAGACCATATTTCTCACTATAAAAGGAGAACCAAATTTAGAATTGGATTAAAATCACTTTCGAACTTCGGCTTCACCAGGGAGCTGGCAGGTAATACATCAGAGGTATCACATACCGCTTTCATTGCGTGCTTGTCTTCCTGGAACAGTATTTGTTGTGTTTTCTCTATTGCGATTACAGCGGACTACGCCTGCATAATATTAAAGAAAAACAAAACAAAAACAAATTTTTTTTGCGTTTATAAAGGGTGATTTTTTAAGAGCTTGAGAACTTTTTTAAAAAAAAAAAACGCATAAAATTTGCAAAATCTCATCGATTCTTTATTTGAAACGTTAGATTGGTCCATGACATTTACTTTTTGAAGATAATTTCATTTAAATGTTGACCGCGGCTGCGTCTTAGGTGGTCCATTCGGAAAGTCCAATTTTGGGTAACTTTTTCGAGCATTTCGGCCGGAATAGCCCGAATTTCTTCGGAAATGTTGTCTTCCAAAGCTGGAATAGTTGCTGGCTTATTTGTGTAGACTTTAGACTTGACGTAGCCCCACAAAAAATAGTCTAAAGGCGTCAAATCGCATGATCTTGGTGGCCAACTTACCGGTCCATTCCTTGAGATGAATTGTTCTCCGAAGTTTTCCCTCAAAATGGCCATAGAATCGCGAGCTGTGTGGCATGTAGCGCCATCTTGTTGAAACCACATGTCAACCAAGTTCAGTTCTTCCATTTTTGGCAACAAAAAGTTTGTTAGCATTGAACGATAGCGATCGCCATTCACCGTAACGTTGCGTCCAACAGCATCTTTGAAAAAATACGGTCCAATGATTCCACCAGCGTACAAACCACACCAAACAGTGCATTTTTCGGGATGCATGGGCAGTTCTTGAACGGTTTCTGATTGCTCTTCACTCCAAATGCGGCAATTTTGCTTATTTACGTAGCCATTCAACCAGAAATGAGCCTCATCGCTGAACAAAATTTGTCGATAAAAAAGCGGATTTTCTGCCAACTTTTCTAGGGCCCATTTACTGAAAATTCGACGTTGTGGCAGATCGTTCGGCTTCAGTTCTTGCACGAGCTGTATTTTATACGGTTTTACACCAAGATCTTTGCGTAAAATCTTCCAAGTGGTCGAATAACACAAACCCAATTGCTGCGAACGGCGACGAATCGACATTTCACGGTCTTCAGCAACACTCTCAGAAACAGACGCAATATTCTCTTCTGTACGCACTGTACGCATTCGTGTGGTTGGTTTAATGTCCAATAAAGTAAACTGAGTGCGAAACTTGGTCACAATCGCATTAATTGTTTGCTCACTTGGTCGATTATGTAGACCATAAATCGGACGTAAAGCGCGAAACACATTTCGAACCGAACACTGATTTTGGTAATAAAATTCAATGATTTGCAAGCGTTGCTCGTTAGTAAGTCTATTCATGATGAAATGTCAAAGCATACTGAGCATCTTTCTCTTTGACACCATGTCTGAAATCCCGCGTGATCTGTCAAATACTAATGCATGAAAATCCTAACCTCAAAAAAATCACCCTTTACTTAGAGATTTAACTCCACAAAAGTTCGTAAGAGCATATTATTTTTCTTTAAAAACGTTTGTAACCCTAACACTTCTTATATTGGTATTATTGGGACATACTCGTAAATAACAACTATAATTGTTCAAAATTGGAAGCTGAATATTTTTTGTATTTAAATATTTTCTCTCCGATAAAAAAGTATCTTCCATAAGTACAGAATGATAAAAGATAGAGCGTAGAGGAAAGGTCCGAAAAATACAAACATTTAACATTTTGGTGGGAGGTGTAATTTTCTAAAAAAAAAACCTGATATAAGACACAAACAAAATAATTCACTAAGAATTGATAAGGACATGTAATTTTAAAAACAATAAATAAATAGTATCTACTAAGCTATGTTGAATATAAAAAAAATAGTTTGAATTTTTTTTTTTAATTTTTCATTGAAAGTTTTAAGTTTGAATATTAATTGTTAAAAAATTGTCTACTAAAACATCTTAATTTAAAATAAAAATTAAGTAAAATAGAATAAAAACAAATAAAATAAAATTAAATAAGATAAAATAAAATAAAATAAATAAAATAAAATAAAATAAAATAAAATAAAATAAAATAAAATAAAATAAAATAAAATAAAATAAAATAAAATAAAATAAAATAAAATAAAATAAAATAAAATAAAATAAAATAAAATAAAATAAAATAAAATAAAATAAAATAAAATAAAATAAAATAAAATAAAATAAAATAAAATAAAATAAAATAAAATAAAATAAAATAAAATAAAATAAAATAAAATAAAATAAAACAGAAAAAACAAAATTAAATTAAATTAAATTAAATTAAATTAAATTAAATTAAATTAAATTAAATTAAATTAAATAAAATGAACTAAAATGAAATAAAATAAAATAAAATAAAATAAAATAAAATAAAATAAAACAAAATAAAATAAAATAAAATAAAATAAAATAAAATAAAATAAAATAAAATAAAATAAAATAAAATAAAATAAAATAAAATAAAATAAAATAAAATAAAATAAAATAAAATAAAATAAAATAAAATAAAATGAAATAACATAAAATAAAATAAAATAAAATAAAATAAAATAAAATAAAATAAAATAAAATAAAATAAAATAAAATAAAATAAAATAAAATAAAATAAAATAAAATAAAATAAAATAAAATAAAATAAAATAAAATATGGTAAAATAAAATAAAATAAGGGGTTTCTGGCCTTACACAAAAGTAAAACATATTATTGTAAGTGTTACCGTTATTTGTTATTTTTATTTTATTTTTTATTCTGTTTAAAGTCATTTTTTAATATATGGGTAGAAATATACCCACCCACTTCTTTACGATTTTTGTATTGTCTTAAATAAACCTTATCTAAACGATCCATTATTTTTATTTGAATGAAAAGTTTTTTTTTGAAGCGAAAAAAACAACAAGAAATTTTACCAAAAGTTGTCGAAATTTCTTTTTCGTCTCAAATATCTTGAGAGCAAACAATCATAATGGCTTTAGGTTAATTTAATTTTATACATTTGCTTTTAATTTATAATAATTAATACAATTTGCAAAAAAATTGGACATGTAATTTTTTTAACCAAAAAAAAAACTACAAGAAATTTTAACAAAAATTGTGGAAATTCTGTTTTGACTCAAATATCCTGAGGTCACTCAAAATGGTATTGGCTTCGGGTTTATAAATTCTTGAAACTAGTTCATAATTGATGTTTGATTCGTTTTGTAAAATAATTTAAGAAAAATCGTAAAACTAATTTTTTCTTCTCAAATATCTTGAAAACAAGCAATTATTTTTGCTTTGCTTTAGATTTATTCTTCGCACTAATCTTCACTTAATTGCATATTGAATACCATTTTGAAGATCTTGAATTGGCGATTTCTTAATAATGATATAAATTCGGGCCTCTAGCTTCCAAGGGTGTCAATGGGATGTTACCAGTGTTGGTCGCACCTCTTTTTTGGTTTTTATTTTTCTCTTCGACAAAAATAATCTGATTTGGATGCTATTTGGTGAAAACTTACTTTTGTGTTTTTGTTTCAAGCAAGTTGTAATTTTTGTGAACAATATATTTTTGCAAATTTAGTTAAAGAAATTGCCTAGTTTCCAATCGAAAAAGTTGACAAACGTTTTTTTGATTTTTGAAAAATGTAGTCCGACATTTTGTTTTTTTTTATTTGTTTATTTTCGGTTGTTTTAATTTTCAATTCAAAGTATGCTGTTAACAATATTTATTAAAGCATAAATTATTCCAACTTTAAAATACAATTATTCGAACTAAAAAAAAATCAGCGATTCGATGGAGATGTATGTAAACAATTAAAATAAAAGTAAATAAAACTACAGGGTGGCGCACGAATCGTGCTACAAAAATAAAACGTAATAACTTTTTTTCTGTGTGAGTAATCGGCTTATTTTTTTTTTATTTTGTAGGTTACTATTTAGATTTATAAAAATGGATGCTTGGGATACGGAGAAAAGAATTTGGATAGTGCAACGGTACCATGCTTTGCAGTCCGTCATTTCCGTCCAAAGGGAATTTAGGCGCAGTTTCATCAAGGTGTATTGTCGGGCCGTACTTCTTTGAAGAAAATGTCAATGGGGACCGTTATTTAAAGATGTTGAAGGAGTTTTTTTACCCAGAACTGCGCCGAAGACGTATACCATTCAACAGCGTTTGGTTTCAGCAAGATGGAGCAACTGCACATATAGCCAGACCAGTTATAGCGGAGCTAAACAAAAAATTCGCAAACAAATTAATTTCTAGGAACTCCACTCTTCGCTGGCCCCCAAGGTCACCTGACCTGACTGCACCAGACTTCTTTTTATGGGGTTATGTCAAGCAAGAGGTGTATAAAACGAAGACCAGGAATTTAACAGAATTAAAGCAGTCCATAGCGACAATAATTGAGGCGATCCCAACTTCAACTCTTCAGGCCGCAATGAATAATTTTTTGATCAGGTGCCGCATATGCGTGGGAGAGCGTGGAGGTCATTTGCGGTCTATAATCTTTAAAAACAACTAACTATTTAAAATAAAATTTAATTTTCTAACCAATAAAAAAAAAAATAAATGAAATACATCGATTAAAAAAAAAAGTTATTTGAATTTCTTATTGTAGCACAATTGGTGCGCCACCCGGTATAAAAATAAAAATAGGTAAAATTCAATTTCTTAGGTTAAATTATTGTTTAAGCACTCGGGATCTCAGGAATCCGAACCTTAAACGGCTAATTAAGGCTTTTTATAATTTTGAAATTGAATTTGCCGTTTTTATCTCTATTAACAATTCATTTAATGAACAATGAATAGTAACTAGTATTTATGGAAAAATCGGACTTGAAAAAAATGGTTTCTTTGTTTTTTTGACAGTGTTTTTTTCATAATAAAAGTACAAATTCTTGCATCGTACTAGACTTGAGGTTTCAATAAAAAGAAAAGCGTCTTAAATTTTCCAAAACAAAAAAAAACTAAAACTAAATTCACAAACAATCCAAAAACATATATTTTGCTTGACAAAAAAATTAAACCTTGCTTGAAACAAAAAAAAAACATACCTCTCCACCAAATTTAAACAAATTCGAATTATTTTTGTCAAAAATAAAAAAATTCGTTATTGGTATTTTTCTCAAAATTTTTAAGCTTATGTGAAAAAATGATTGAAGTAGGTCTCTTGATTGCCTACAAATTCTGCTCATTACATTTTTCGATAAGATGTCTTTTGCCAGAAATTCTTTAAAAAAAACTCGCTTTCACACCCACACCCACATTTTCGCTCACCAACCCTACTTCCGGTCATCTAAATATTATAAGCATAATATGTAGTGGAGTATGTAACAGTTATTGGGCTATATTACTTTCGTTGCACGAGATACAGACTTATGCTTGTACAAACAAAGTAGTTCTCATGGAGGCCTTTCCAAGGATATACATAGGTCAGAAAGTGTAGCCCATTCTTCATTTAATCATTTTCTAGCTTTGTTATAGCTTTATATTTTCTAAGTGGTGTCGCTTTTCGACACAGGACGGGGACAGGGCTAATTGAAATAAATAAATTTGAATAAATAAAGCGGGAGATATGGTGGTAAAGCCCTGGGGAGGGTTTAAAAATCATAGATTAATTGGGAATGCAATATTTCACACATTTATGTATTTTCAAATGAAGTTAAAATCAAAAATTATAATCAATTAAAAGCTACATAACCTCCCTTAAAATAAACTATCAATAAAATTCTTTTAAAAAAGAATTAATATGACCCTCACGTCTCGAGTCTCGCCCTCTCATTTAAATCAAATTTAAATTCTCATAAACTAAAACGAAAAAGTACAAAAACCCTACTCTGTTAGAATATTACTCCTACCCATTCGTTAAACATTCAATTCACATACACACACATACATTTTTATTAATATACCAAAGAAGGAAGCTTTTTCTAACCACAAAACCAATTAAAGCTGAGAAATTTAGAAATATCAAAGATAATAAACTTCTTCGTAGGCGGACTCAGGATAACAATCGATGATGTTTATATGAAAAAATCGTGCCATAGAAGAGGAGGCGTAGAGGGATATAATGAATTACAACGACCTTCCCTCGAACAAAATACCTACTAAGGCAAAATTCTGTGCATTTTGAATCAGTGTACGCTGTTGCGTTCCAGGGCCGTATTTTGATATCCTGTGACATTAACCACACAATACCCAGGTAAGGTATACTCACCGATATCCCATCCATTGTCATTAATCATGTTCTCCTTTTCAGCGATGACATACCATATGCACGCGAGCCAATGAGCCACCAACGAGAAGCACAACATTAGAAGTGTCAACACCAATGCCGTGTATTGTGAGTATCTGTCCAATTTTTGCAAAAGGCGAGCTAGTCGCAGGAGTCTTGTTAGTTTCACAAGATGAATGTGTGATTCCTGAAATAAAATAATAGTAAATTATTAAAAAGAGGATAATCATCAGCAATATGTGGATAGATAGGTAGGTATTGAATAAATGACTTAAATTAAAGGGAATCGTGTCCATGTACACATTTCTGTTAATGTCAATCTTCTTGATTAAGGATTACATTAAAAAATCATAGACCAGAAATTATTAAATATTTTATGTGATGTGATTACTTTGAATATAGAAAAGTATTTTTTGCTAAGTACATTTTTGGAACCCAATGATGCTTCTCATCTTGTAATTAGGGAAGTACAGTAATGTATTATGTTAATTGAAGAAAAATGGGCGAAAATTAATGGAAATTGGTCTAGGAACCCATAACGATGATGAAGTCATTTTAAAGATAGTTATTTTGTGGATTAAAAAAAAAAAATATTTATAATATTTTTCTGAAAAGAAAATGGTTGGTTTATTTTTAAACTTGGAACCCACCCCCTTTGGAACATCATTTACTAACCAATAAGAAAAATTATATTTTCTTAAACATAATATTTTCCTCGTTCCAAAAAAAAATCTGTGTATATTATAAGTACTACCTAGGATCTCCTTTTTGGTATGAAAACAAATGCAAAAATACTGAACGATGTTTTTGATTTTGTACTTTCTCATCTACTCTCTCAACGGATTTAAATATTTTATTTCAGTTAATGATGAAGAAAAATATTCTTCAAATCACTTCCTCTGCCTATAGCTTGACCAGGCTGTTAATCTTTCAACAAATTTTGAATACATTTTTCGCTTGAATTGCTGTGAGCGACGACAAATAAAATGTACTTATGGCATATCAGCAAATTATTATTAATGTTTTATTAATGAAAACACGTTGTTCACTCGCGTAGTAATCCTATTTAAACAAAGCGAATGTATGTATTATTGCATACCTGAAAAGACACAAGTGTTATTGTTATCTTGTGTATGTAAGTAAAACAAAATGGCAGCAAATTTTAAAAGGTACCTCAAATTTGATCAAAATTTGTAGGATTTTTTGTTTATGTTGTCAACGGTAGGTACCTAATAAAATAAAATGCACAACTGAGTCCACGTACTTGCTTTTATATTCCAGAAGGCTGGACATGAAAATTATGAGAACAAATGTAAAAAGCAAGAAATAAAATTAAATTAAATTAGCTTCTTTGATAGTTTGAGGTGAAAAAAAGGAGAACGTCATTTGAATTATTCTACTTGCTCTTATGTTCAAGTTGCTTGGAATATCTTGAGCTCTATTGATTCAATCAGAAAAAAAAGTCATGTAAATAATTAACATGGGCCATGTTAAATTTACAAGGTGCATAATCCCACATAAAGTTACAGACATTTCAGAAATTTACCTGATTTTAATAACCTCATATTAAGTGTAAAATTAGATTTAAGAAGATGAACTGTTATTTTCACACTGAATTCTAGAAAACAAGAAATTTAAACAAGAATATAGCGCTAATTTTATTTTTATTTTTATAGTTTTTGCTTGTGGAATTTACCTGGCCTCATATTGAAGAAACACTCATCCTGCCAGTTTATTTCAACGTGAAACCAGTGCTTAAGACATACACACACGAGTCATCCAAACAAAATCAGTTTCAGCTTATTGATATTTTCCACATTTTTTTTATATAGTGAAGTGGCCCAGGGGATGCGTGCTATCTCCATGTGTGAGGGCTTCCAGTTCAAAACAAAGTAGGTATCACAAAGTATAATATATAAACATAGTATTCAATTTCTATAGTTTCAGACTAATGCAAAAGGACGGTAAGCAGCGTTAGAGATGGGACCTAGACGTATGGATCCAAAAAATAATAACTACTTGGTACAGGGTTGATTCAACATTGAAACATGTTAAATTAACAAGATATTCATCTTAAATTTACATGATGTTCAATTTTTAATTAGATTTTCATGTTAAGTTAACTAGATATACAGGTAAAATTAGCAAGATTTTCAGGTAAAATTTTCAGTTTTACTATTTTAAGGCAGTATTTAATTTACATGATGTCATGCATATATTACCTGAAACCTACGTTGATTTAACACGATATTGAAATCAGGTATCTGGTTAAGCAATTAACCTGATCTACCGAGTTGAAAAATAACAACCTAAAAATCAGGTATAATAAACCAGAAATTGGTTTTTTATACCAGCTTTTTTCTCTGAGTGTTGGACCATTTCAATTAAACTACGCATTTAAAAGAAAAAAAATTTTAAAAGAAAAAAGGACGTGCATACTGCCCTAACACATAGTCCGAAAACCGCTATTTTCAACCTTCCGTCCCTACCACGCGCCACAAAAAAAATCTTGCCTGACTTTTGTATTCCATGTCAAAATCAATGTAGCAACAGACCCTTTTACTAATTTTTTTGGTAATTTGTTCAACCCAAAAATATCATATTAGCTAAGAGCTGTTTTCAAATAAAATTATCAACCCGTTTTTGAAATATTGAATTTTCTAACAAAAATTGTAATATTTTTTTAAAAATCCAAAATTTTGATATGCAACATTATTGAAATTTTAAGGTAGCTTTTGCGTAAAAAATTTGACTGAAATCGGTTAAGTCATTAATAAGAAAATCGAAAATAAAAAAAAACGTGTTATGGCTGGTACCGTTAATAACAGTTTTTGGTAAATCTTTTTTATTTACCAAAAAGTTCACTATACAGTACACAGTGGTTCCGTGTATATGGGGAGGTGGTTACAATTGAATAAAATCTCAAGATATAATACAAAATGCCATAACAAATCATCACAAAAATTTGCCACCCACTGACACGCACACTTTAAAAAAAAAATCAAATATAATCCTGAAATAGGCAGAAACTTGGGATATGTTCTGAGAATATTTAAAAGATAATATTCTTTCAAATAATTCACCCATGTAATGTTTTCTGGCCAATTTGTGGTTTTTTTAATATTTTTTTTTAATTTGTATTTTGAGTTGTAGTCTCTCCCATTAAATCTGAGCGACTTAATTGACTTTGATGACATTTTCAGGGATGATCACAAATAGGTTAAGAAATTAATTTAAAATTATTTGTGCCCACTGACACGCCCATTCAAAAAAATTTTCTCAAAAACCGGGCTAGCTTTGAATTTAAAATAAGGCTTTCAATTTGCAGTTACATTTGCGTTTCAAGAAAAATGAAGGTCCAAGTTTAGAAGTCCTTTTCTGAAAAAAAAAAATCAAATAAATTCATTTTTCACTGCTAAGTTCACTGTGAAGTTAGCCCCACATGTCCTTTTTTTCAGCAAATGAGTTAGTTAGAAGCATGCAGCTGTGTCTCAAATTTGCACTTTTTTATGTACTTCAAGAAAAATTTCAGTTAAAATTTTGAAGTCCAAATTGGATAAAAATAAAAGCACTCATTTTGCACCATCAGTTAACTGCACAGTGAAGTTAGCCGAATAATTCTTTTCTCAGTAACGGAGCTAGGTAGAAAATTGCAGTTACGTCCCAAGTTTGCTGTTTTGTATACACTTCAAGAAGAAACTCTGTTCAAATTTTTAAATCAAAATTTGAAAAAAAAAATCCAAAAACTGATTTTTCTCTGTTATCTACTTCACTGTGTAGTTAATAGTATAAATTTGATATTTACAAGATTGACGGTTCTGCTAATTTCACAGTGAACTTCAATGGAAAATAAAAACAAAAACAAATTTTTCTCATTCAATTTTTAAGGAGCCTTAAATCGGCAAATCGCCGCCTGAGTACCTAAATGCACCATAGACCACTTTTTCCGGAAATTCAGTTAATGATACAGTTATACTTATTCGATACTAATTTTCTCTATCATTTACTGCTGTCTCCGCTGTTCTATCTCCATTATTAAGCAAATTACCAAAACCATATTTGCTCTATAGACCACATATTTTTGAGCTCTCTTAATATCGGGTTTTTCAATAAGAGCGCTACAAAAGTTTCTTTAAATAAAACAAAAACGGTTTTGGATATCTATGAAATTCTTTATTCCTGTGGAAGTACGTACGATGCCAATATGTATGGAACTCGATTTCTTTTGCATGGCCACCACGGGTACGCTTGCCGAAGGCCAGATGCTGAACCCAATTTTCGACGGTTTTCAAGCATAAATCGGCCGATACTGCTGCAATTTCAAGTTCAATATTCGTACGAAGTTCATCAATCGTCGCTAGCTTGTTGGCATGGACCATAGACTTGACGTAGCCCCACAGGAAATAGTCTAACGGCGTCAAATCGCACGACCGAGGCTGCCAAGCGACTGGACCATTTCGTGAGATAACACGTTCTCCAAACTTGGTTTCCAATAAATTGATTGTGACATTCGCTGTGTGGCTTGTGGCACCGGCCGTCCTGTTGGAACCACATGTCCTCCAAGTCCATATCATCCAATTGGGGCCAAAAATATTCGGTTATCATTGAACGGTAGCGATCCCCATTCACAGTAACGTGCCGGTCTTGATCATGACGGAAGAAAACGGCCCAATGACGCCGCTGGCCCATAAACCACACCAAACCGTAATTTTTTCGGGATGCAATGATGACTCATGGAGTACGTGTGGATTACTGCCTAACCAATGCCGCATATTTTGTTTATGGACGAAGTCATTCAGCCAGAAATGAGCCTCATCGATGAAGATGATTTTTCGATGAAAATCCGAATCATTTTCAAGTTGTTGCTCAGTCCAATTCACGAACATACGACGCTTCTGGTGGTCAAGCGGCTTCAGTTCTTGCGTCAATTTAATTTTTTAAGGATGTAGGCCAAGATCTTTTACGTCACAACGACGTCACAGAGATGCCCAACGCTTGAGAACGACGTGTGAGAGACACATTTGGGCTTTCTGCAACTGAAGGCTCAGCGGCAGCAATATTCTCGAGACTACGGGCACTTATTTGTCCCACTAGTACGGGAACATTTTGTACTGTGCCTGTGGATTCAAATTTTTCCACTAGACGCTCAATTGTTGATCTGCTAGAACGATTATGACGATCATAAATTGGACGTAGCGCTCTTAACGTTGAGGCCACTGACTCCGAATTTCGGTAGTAAATTTTAATAATTTTCACCTCGTTGTTGGCTCGTATATCTTTCCATCATGAAATGGAAAACCTTACTGAAGAGAAATGTCAAAAGAGCGGCAAGAAATATGGCGTCATTTGCTGTCCCTGTCGCTCTACTTTTGTAGCGTCCCTGTTGAAAAACCCTTTAAATGGACCATTAGAGGGCTAGTTAACGTTTTGCGCAAAGAGCTTTATACCGCTCCGAACTTAACGAATGTTCTATTTGCATCAGTTTAATCTACATGGTAGACACCTATCAGTTATGCAGTTACCTTTTGACCACCCTAATGCATTTTCAAATGCAGGAATAAAGATAATTAAATTTCCTATGAAAAAGTTCTTAATATATATTTTCTGTACGATGAACCGTTGTCGAGATATTGGCTAAAACTTGTTTTTCAAAATGGTGACAAATGCACAATACTTAGAGCCTCGAAACTATCCACCTATCAATTTCAACTAAAAAATTTGATCAGAATAGTTTTGAATTACGGTGAGATTTTTGTCTCTGCCGACAGATAGCCTTTATGCCCCACACAAAAAGATATTATTCAATAATAGAAACCCTTGGACATAATAATTATTGTTCCTTCTACCTCACATTTTCACATATTAAGCCTAAAAAATATTCTAAACAAATTAAACAAGTAGAAAGTTTAGTACACTTCCAACAAGCCAAACATTATCAAAATAAATCATTTGTATTTGTTGGACTCCGAGGTATAAATTTAATAATGATGGATGGAAAAGGATTGTACGATCATAAATTAAACAGAAGTTATAGTCAGTTGTTATTATGATCTATTTAAAACACTACTTGTTTGTAAAGCCCATCATCACCCAACTATTATTTACAAAACAAATGAATAATGTAGCTCTGAAGATGATAACATTATTCGCAGACGATTGCAATTATACATTTTAATTGCAAATTTGTGTCTGCAAATGAATGTTTGAAATCACTAAAATCCTACAAGTGCGGATAGTGAAGTCATAGACATCCTCATTTCTTCATTATACCTCTAATCGACTTATCGCGCTAATAAATCTGACTAGGTAGTTCTATATCTTTGTCGACTTGCAAAAGTGTTAATCAAAACAAAGTCAGCCCACTACTACCGACTCTTCCATAAAATAATATTGTTGGTTGGTTTGATTGCAATCAACATTTAATTTAACCGCAATTAAATCTTTATTTAGCAGAGTAATGATAATAAATGATATTTTACCATGCGGCGGCAGGACGATGAGACTTACAAAATACTTAAACTTTTCAGAATAAAGTTTTTTGAAAGCTCTTAAAGACAGAAATACTTGGTAGGAAGAAAAAAAAAAACAATCCGAAAGACGGAAGAATAAATTATAATTCCTTCTAGGTTCCTCTTTTGACATTTTGAGGGAAAACGTTTATTTTGTTGTGATGTGTACGAAAATCTTTTGGAAACTTTAAAGCATAATTTCAAAACAACAGGCAAGTAGGGTAGATTTGAGGGAGACATTGCTTTTAATTTTCATGATTGTCTAATACCTGCAGTCAAGTATAACTTGCTACCAGAGGGCTTTGCTACAAGATTGAGTGACACCAATGCCAGTGGGGCTGTATTTTCATTTGTTTTTATGAATTTTATTATGACTATTTTATAAGGTGTCAAATTTGCTACCAAAAATAATGTAGGTAGGTGATCCTTTAATTTTTTTAACCAAATAAGGAGAATTAAACTAGTTGAAAACGTTAAGAAAAATATTTGCATTAAAATGGAT